>VJWM01000328.1:0-66465 GCA_010909165.1 Anthoceros angustus | reverse complement strand
TTCCTGTCTTTGGTCGCCGGAACCGACCTTAACGATTTGCCGCAGACTTGGATCGAGCCGATCAACCTCCTGCAAGAACGCGTTGTACTCTGCCTTTGACGACAGATCGATCTGTTCAGCATCCGACAGGGCAGTCTTCAAGTTCTGCAGCGTCTTTCAAAATCTTCCGTCGCGGATGCCTTGGTCTCCTTGTCGTCGTAGGCAATGACGCGGAAGACATGGTTCATCGTGCTGGCGAGGAAGCGGTTGGCGCGGGTGAGGCTGACGAGCCCTGGATAGTCCTCCTCAGCTAGCTGCGAGTACGTCTTGGTCATGCTCGTCATGTGCGACGTCGTGTAGACCGTGGCGAACAGGGTCACGGCTGCCAGTGCCGTGAGCAGCAGCAGGACTTTGTATACGATTTTGAGATTGGAGACTTTCATGGCGCCCTCTGGAACAAGCTGGCCCTCATGGCCGTGTGGAAAATACGAATACTGATGAAATACGTTCAGTTGCTTAGTTTCGAGTTAACCGTGTTCAGAAATCCTGTATTATTGTCATGAGATTGCGCTTTTGTTTGAAGTCTCCAGGTGAGGTCCGTCCTGCAACCGACTCTAGGCGGATGATTTCTCGACGGTTGCAGATGGTCAGCGCGAGGCAAGCGTGATCGGTTAGCTCTTGCCGAAAAGGCAATGCTGCGGCGGTTCATGCAATGACGGCGAATTATCTCGACGCGATCCGGGGCTTCGAGGGCTTCACGCCCAAGGCGGATTGGGACTACGCGCAATACACCAACGGCTACGGCACGAAGGCCAAGTTCGCCGGCGAGGTGATCGACAAAACCGAGGCCGACCGCCGCTTCAATTCGGAAATTGCCGAAGCCCGCGCCATCGTCGAATTAGGTTTTCCATTTATCGGAAAATAACTCCGACTTGGTTGCTACCATAGCAGGCTCCCAGTCGGTTCATCTTGTCACAGCATCGGCTAGCGGCCAGCGTTAACCGAGCGACCAACCTCAAGGTTACATCCGGGATCGGGACTAGACTCTCTTCCTCCTACTAGGCTCTAGTAGACTTTTCTTATTCCTAACCTACTTCACATTCCAACTCCACCACGATTCTCAACTTAAACACAAAACAAAAAACACTCCTTTTAGAAGTGCAGTACCCATGTGGTCACCATGGAGCGTCGAACGATGCGCATTCTCCGTCAGTATCTTGATCCGACAATGGCAACCCATATGTCATGCGTTTTCAACATAGATATCGTCTTGAAAGAGGCATTTTTGGAGAGGCGACTTCTTGTCCCATACTCCATTACATCCACGACTACTTTGTCCTGCTCACTTGTCACGGAAAGAATGTGAGTACGCCTTCCAAGCAGGCGGCAGGCTTGCCGGCGTCCTCATCGACTGCGCCGACGTTCGAGCGCGACGTGGCAGCCCCTCCTCATCGACATCTGCACCTTCCAGACAGGCGCGGCATGCAGCGCCCCTCCCGGCCATGTGCACCTTCACGAGGCGCCCGGCATGCCGGCGCCGTCTCCTCGGCGGTGCACTTCCGCACCCGGCATGCAGCGCCGTCTTCATCGATCGGTGCACCTTCACGGGCGGCATGCGGCGCCCCTCCTCATCACCTTGTGGACCTTCACAGGCGCCCGGCATGCGGCGCCCTCATCAACCCGAGTGCGGTCTGCGCCCGGCATGCGGCGCCCTGCCAGCCGGGACGGTGGCGCCGGCATGCGGCGTAACCTCATCGGCGGCACCATCACGGGCGCGGCATGCGGCCACCACACTCGACATCTGCACTCATCTGCTGCGAATATTGTCCGTCCCCGTCTTCTCTTTTCTTGGGATGGGCTTGGGGTTCAGGACTCTGTTGTCAAATCTGGCGGGGAATGGGGACTCGCCCATGGTGCTGGTGCCGGCGTCCTTGGGAATGTCTGGAGGTGCGTAATCCGCCCTTCTTCCTGCCCCAATTTGCTCGTAACATATAGCATGGCTGAATACTTTCCCTCTCCTCCTCGCCCTTCTCGCGGTCCTCCTCCTCTTGGATGCCTCCACATGAGTGGCCAGGGATTTGAGGATAGGCCCATCCTCCTCATCGGAAGGACGAACTCCACCTCGTCATCCTCAAAATCCAAAGCAAAAGTGGAAGTCACAGCGTGTTCTCCATGACATTTCCCTTGGTGACTCACAATTGAGTTCGTGATGGCTTCACTGTCTGTAGAAAGATTTGGTGAGCAAACAAACATCCACGATATTAGAATGTAGCTCATGCACGCGAACGCATAAACATTCGCAACCACATGAAAATGTATCATTACATCCCATAAGCCTCCCGGAAAGTATAAAAGGCATTGTTTTGGCTCACACTTCTTTACATGCAAGCATGCTAGTTTCAACACGGTGTAATCATCTGCTGTGGCGATGCCTCAAATTCATCACGGCCGTGATGTGCAAAGTCGGACTTGAGATCTCCACCTGCATCCATAGTTGCCCACAAAACCCAACTTTGCTCTTGCTCTTTGGTTTGCGGCACCGTTATACCCAAAAATCGAGCTTGACATAGGAGTCCACACTACATTGTCTTCGTCCGGCTCTTGATCTGTCAAAATCAATCTTGCTCCGAGGTGTCCTTGGTTGTGTGCCTCGGGCTGCACCGTCTCGACATCGTGTAGGGGGATGGGTTTAGTGCGGAACACACGGCGTGTTCTGGATATACCACGCTTCTCCACACGCCCCGTTGCTTTGGTTGTGCTTGCCTTTGCAGGCGACCACTTTGTTCCTCCTCTCCCGCTCCCCAACAAGATGCTCCTCCGGTGCAATGATTGGCTTCCAGAGCCGGCACCCTAATCATCGGGGTGGATCTTCTCAACAACACGCATCCTTACATTTCTTTCCTTCTTACGCCTTGGGGCTTCTCGGTAGGGCACCATGTGGCGGTCCAATGTCGGCAGTCCTTTTTGCTTGGCGTCCTCGCCATGTCCTGCGCCCAACAACCATCATCAAATCCGGACGGAGGACCAAATCCACGCTTTGGGAAGAAATACACCTCTCCGTCAATGAAACACGTCAGAAAGCGTTGGGGAGCTTGCGGCGATGGCGTCACGCGAGAATTCCAGATCGCAGCATCGTTGTGCCTCAAACACCAAATGATCCCGCAGCGGACGAGCCTCCGAATTCGCCGTTATGCGCGGTGCGTATTCACGTAACTTCGGGCTTGGCGGCGAGGAGGGCGGTATGGCTCTCATTAAACCCTAATCGGGGCGCACCTTAAGAAGCCCGCGTTCATCACGCCGTCACCCTAATGATCCGGTAGTCGTTTTGAATAAATGAGCCGGCGGCGCGTACCATGCGGCATTGCTTTTTGCGGCCGTCATTAGTTCGGCAAAAGCACATTGGTATGGCGTGTCTGTGGGTCTCAAATCACTCATTTCCTATTTTAACGACCTTGAGCTCTTTTGATGGCGAGGATGAACTAAAAGAGCGAAGCTCGGTGGAGTCACTGTGGAGGGCGATTGGGCCGTGGCGGCGAGCTACAACGCCAGCAACCATCTGCAGCACGCACTCTGAAGGCGGCCGGTAATGCTTTGTTCATTTGCTTGGTGAGCATTATGTCATCGCCTAGCTTGCGTTCAATTGGCATTCACAAAATTTGAACATGTTGAGTCTGTTCCGGAGATGAAGTGCGGGAAGGAGATGATGCCGAGTTCATGCGAGTGCTTGATTCCCTTTTCGAAGAGAGGTGCAAGTGCCGCACCCATAGGATCGGAATGGGCGTTTGAGAAAGTGAAGGTTGGTTTCCTTCTTGTCGGGCATACACACCGACCGGTAGATCAAATGTTCTCTTGTTTCTCCAAGCATTTAAAGCATAAAGAGGCTGTGTCCCCGCCTACAATGCAAGAAATTTTGAGGAGTCATTCACGCCAAATCCAGAGGTAATTGTGTTGAGAGGTTGCCGACTTAGGTCATTCGTGTGGCCTATAGGAGCGAGGATTGTGGTGAAATACAGTGCAGTGCGGAAGTTGAACAACCTATCATTTCAACACCAGTTCAAAATCACACGGGAAGACAAAGTCGGCCGCGGAAAGGTAACTGTCATTCGAAGTAAGCAGTACTCTACCTCGCCATTGTGGGAATCCGAAGATGGGCTGGAGTTTTTGTCTCATGTTCCAGACGCCGTCATCGGCCCGACTCCCTTGATGGCACTGCGGGCAAAAGACAAAAAGGGAAGTGGTCTTAACGCACGTGAAGGCGTGGATCACTTGAAGAAAGGATTGATAAAGCTACCAACTTATTTGACTACTGCGGAGGAAGAATGGTGGACGGATTTACGGAATGATCAAGTTGAAATCGCAAATATTGTAGACCATAACATTGGACTTGTCGCATAACCCACGGAGATGGTACGGCAGGCGTGGTGAGCTGCGTTCCTCCAATGCGAATATGGATGAAGCGATTGGATGAGGCTTTGTTCGCGAAATACCACAAAGGGCCATGCACAGGGGCCTATCAAAGTATCGACGCCGGAGGAGGAAATGGAGAGGATGAATGGCAATATCACGGAGATAGAGAAAGGAATGTTCATTGTGACGCGTGTGGCGACACATATGCAGGTAGCGAAGGTTCTTAATGTCCATCTCACCAACCCTATATACTTGTGCACGTGGCGAACGGACCACACCGATGCTTACGAGGGCAAATATGTTGGGGAGTATTTTGAGGAGTGGAATGGAGAGAGCCACTGCGAAAAGAAAGAGCAAAGACCTCCAAACATCCAAAAGTTGTTTGTGCGGAAACCGTTATAGTATACTATGGTTTTAAACTAACTTCCGAAACATCTCATGCAAGCGGATAAAAAGCTATAAAGGAAAAGTGAGTGCTCTCCGAATGCACCTCCAATGCACTTCCAATGAGGCGATGGAGAGTGACAATGATGGTAATGACGTCATTGAAGGAGGGGGTGAGGGTCTCGATTCAGGCGAGGAGTAATGTCATTAGTTTTGGGTTTGGGAATAAGTGTGGAACAACTCCGCACCTAGTTTCATGATAACATGCCGCGACTGGATTATAGTTTCATGATAACATGCCGCGACAATATATTACTTTCGCTTGAAATCTTTGTTAAGACAAGCGTGTGACATCATGCCGGCATTGAGTTCCTTCCAAACCTCGCCTTCTCGTGGACATACTTCCGTCGGCCGCATACCATCCCGCATGTATGGTTGCCTTTCACTAGTGAAAACCCCTTCGATATGACGCATTTAGGCGTTGATGAGCATTGACCGTTGTTTCACAATCCACCAGTGCATGTCGTAATCATGATCCACTAATCGGTATCAATGTTGATGTACACTTGATCCAACTCCATGGTGGCCGGCATTCGGTTGACGGCGCCGGCATGCGGCGCCATGCCTCTAACGGCGCGTTCAGCGTTACAACATTATTTCAAAGACCGGATGGCACTCCTTAGTTCCGTGAATATGATTTCAAACACGATCATCGCCGCTCTTTTACAATGATTGGAATGAATGGCACGAAAATCACGGAGGCAAGTATTTTGCACCCGCAAGGATGGGGAGCCCATGGGTATTATTCCTCGTAAAATGTCGCAGCAACGGTACCACCGTTCTACTAGTGGTCCGTGGAAAGGAAGATGCCATGACTATGATTAAACCCGCTTTTCAATGCGAATTTGGCAATTACATCCCAAAAGGGTGTATTCACAACCATCAAAAACACCCTTCCCGGTTTAAATACCTCGGAGCGCTTGGTGTATATTCAGCCGCTTCAAATATTATGCCATCCCGATGTGACTATGATTATCCATGTTCCATCTCCTTCTAACTGTTTACAGTGTCATTTAGACACATGATGCAAATACGCCAACAGGCGTGATGCCCGAAGGATCGGTAGCTTGATCACAACACCGACAAGCACCGCTATCGTCACCTAGGTAAACAAATGCGAACTAACTAACTGTATGCCCGAATGAACTTCAGCCGAACGGATGTGCATTGCACTGTATCAAGGAACCACTCTGTATGGGTTTGCCTTGGTATTTGCGAGGCAAGCATGTGGGGTTATGAGAGGGTGAGAAGAAAACTCCCGTCCCTACGGTGAAATTGCGGTGAGCCTGTTTGGTCACCACAACGTGTATGCGTGAAGTGGAGTTGCCCTCCTTGCGGTACTCGGGGCCCTTCTTTCGACACTCGGTCTCCCAATGGCACGGAATTTGGCACAGTGGCATTTTCGACCTTCTTGGGCTTGCGTACGTAGAAGCTCCTTGTGAGCTGCTTCGAGGTATTCATCTCACCTCACGAAGTTGGGCTTTGCCCTTTCCTTTATTGTTGGTGTACAAAGCTTGCTGTTTGCAGGCTTAAAGCATCCTCTGTTACTTCTTCCTGAAGAAGTGCGCCCACTAATTAACAAGGTCTCCTAAGACCTGGAGACACACCCCTCTTTTTAGAGACAGAGGTCGAAATGACCAAATTTTACATTTGAAATCAAATCAAATCAAATCGTGATTTCGTGGGTTTTTCCAGACACAAGGGTCAAAAAACACACATCGCAGATAACCCAGGGTTTTTCATAACACCATTTCTAGCTTTATCATGCCATTTGATCTTGCAAATAATGGTCCTCGGTTGGATCAAGTTTGAAAATACCAGCGTTTTCAGCACTTTCAAGGACACTTTTCCAAAATCGGTTAGTCTTTCAAAATCGCCAAGTTTGTGACGCTTTTGAATATATGTACTAAGGGCCAAAGTCGACGAGACTAATGTTGTGGATACATTTCATTTCCTTCACATGCCCCTCATGTCGGACATCCCACGGTGTCTTTAAATATGTAGCAACGTGAAAGTTCAAGTTCAATATGTCTCTACATGTCACTATACATAATACAACAAATGCATCAACACATGTCATTTGGTATCCAAGTGGTGAATTAGATGTATAATTTAGCCAAATGTAAACTAACTAATCGCCTTCTCGCATTTGCCATCCAAAATACACGACACAAGGCGAGCTTAAAACGAACACTAGACTAGGCAGACCCTAGCAGTGATTTACTTATAAAAGGGATAAACACCGCAAGTCTTTGTCATGAGCAATGAAGCAGGGGACAAGGCGAGAAAAGCAGTTGGCCAAAACCCGGATGTCCGGTGAGCACCAGCCACACAATGCCCATATTGACCATGCTTTAAACGATGTACCCGTCAAAGACCAAAGTGTGTGTAAAGGATTCAACAAAAGCACTATTCGATAGTGAGCATCCTGCTATAGGAAACCAAAACCAATAGTGCTCATTCCTAGGCTAGTCTCGTTGCATAATTTCGTACACCAATGTGCACCATCGAACAAGAAACCAACACTAGCGGCACTCAAACCAGATGTGCCATTTAGCACTGATCAACACCATCAAATATCCGCAGAACACACAAGCAACAAAGAAGGATGGAAAACACTGCGGCCATATAAGAATCTCGTAAGGCCGTAAACCATACTTGCCATCCTCACTGCCTCGCCTTCACTTGGCCGCTCCCTCCACTGGCCGCCAAGCCTTTTTGGGTCAGTGCCGCTGCGACCATCACGAGCTAACTCCTCCCTCCTTCTCAGCGCCCATACGCCTTCGCATCCAACCTCCAGAGACAACTCCCGATCTCCTCACCGCCAAATATGGTCTACGAATCTTCAGAGCTCACTTTGCCTTCACCTCCTCCCGGCAAGTGAGAGGTCCTGGTTATATATCCTTGGCTTTCCACCCTCATCCCTCTGGAAGGGTCCACACCCCTAGCGGCTCCCTTAAGGCCACCTCACACCCACCTCCCTTCCGGAACCAACAGTCAGTTTGGGGTGAGGAAAATGGGTGCCCACGAAGCCCGGATCGCCTAACAAAAGCATTGCCTCGCGTGTTGGACCTGAGGCCCAGCCCGAGAGGTCTTCCTCCTAGCCCTCTTGACTGCGATGTCAGATGTCACCGTGGTGGTAGCCGCCGCCTCGTTCTCATCGCAATCAGAGAACTAGCCTGCATAAAGGCGGGTGGTGCCACAAGTCCGTGGTTAGTAGCAGCAGCTGCTTGTTGCACCAGCCAGGTGTAAGCAGCAAGCGGGCGGGCGCCACACTGCACCGGCAGGCGAAGCCTCTCAGCTTCCAATCTCCCGATAAGCGCCTCGCAAATGGTGCCCTCAACCAACACGCACCACTGCCGGCCACCCAAGGCCACTCACGCCCGCTTCACCCCTGGGCACTCAAGAGCCGCCAGGGATCGCCAACCGAAGCGCAGTTCTTGAGCGTGATGGAAAATAAAAGGAGAGTGAGGGGCAAGAGGGGGAGTACGGCCGGAGGAGGTTCGCTCGTCTCCCCATTCCTTCCCATCCTACATACAATTGTCGAACGTACTCGCATGCAAAAAAACGGGGTACACCAGCCATACACCGGATAAGTGTGAAACCTTACAAAACATGATACGTGTTACAAGTGCCTGGATGTCCTGGAGAAGCCACGAGACTCAACCACTGCTTGCCAACACTCCAAAAGAGGAGCACACATCCTAATAAAACAAACCACCTTCACATAACTAGGAAATCGCTCATGACCTCGGCTCTCTCTCAGCCAACATCAAAATTAATTCTAGGTGGGTTAGGATCCGGCTCCTCGGAGTCCACACCGCCATCAAGTCCACCAAATAATCAGAGATGCATGAGGATTCAATGTTGTCTGTGCCCAATCAATCCGCTCATCACGGTTTCACCATCCAGGAGGCAGCCATACCGCTTCCTCACTAGGCTCGCCAGAACTCAAAGACCTTCCTCTTCAACATATCCATGGTGTTTTTGCTTAAAGTCCTTGCTCCTCGTCAACACAAAATCGTAACCCATGATCGTGGTCTCCAAAAGCTTGATGGCTTGGACATGTTTCTTCAAAGGATTCGCGCCTACCTTTCCTGTGACTGCTGGTGGGGTACTCGCTTCCTCAGTACCTACCCTCAAGTGCATTAGGGTTTACGTGCGCCACCGGTGGATTTGTGCTTGGGGTCGGCGACTTCATGGTCCACCTCCACAACCTTGCCTAGCCGTAAAGGCCGCCTCGTGGTCATCTGCGGCTGGACCGCAATCATCATGCCGCTTGGATCTCGATAAGATCCTCGGCTTGTTGTTCCAACCGTTCCGCTTCATGATCCTATGAGGCACCGATAAATCTCTCGGTCTGTCCAAACCGTCTTGCTAGTCTTTGCATCCACCACTACTTGTAGGAAACATCACGGGAGGTTCTTGAGCATGCGCTTCCCGGTTATACCATGTCCATGCCATTTCCAATGGACGAAGATGACCTGACGCTACTAAACCCGCTATTGCCAACTGCTCCTCCCAAAAACCATCCCACCAAGATAGCTGCAACGCATTGAAGATTTCTGTGGAAGTTCTTAACCGCTGTCTATTGTCTTCCACTCCAGCCATAGCCCTAACAGCATAATATTTGAAGCGGCTCAATATACAAAGCCGCTTCCACCCGAAAAGAAGCCGCTTAGGAAAATATGTGATAACCATGCCGTTTCGTGTGTGTGTCCGAGCGATGTAAGGCAGAGCCTTGGTTGAATGATTGATTACGTGTTTTTAAACGCAGGGTAATGGTGGATAAGGTCCGGGCATGCGGCCGCGCATAACAAGCGGTACTTTAACTACGACGTGATATGGAGAACCCCAAAGCAGCTTTTTCATGTATTATGCGAGAAGGAAAGAAGGGGGGGGGGTATGCGGCGACTACCCTCATATTATAATGTTCCAAACATGTCTATGTCATAAGAGGCGGGATTGATGGAACCTAAGTACAATGGTCTTCCATGCCGTTTGAGTTTCCTGAGGAAATTGTCCAGACATCGCCATCCATCACAACTTCAAGTCCTTTTAGTCGAGCGTTCGTGTCCTCAAAGTTGTCAATTTCCTCCATGGCATTGTCTTGAGGCATGGTCATCTCCAGTGCCCGATCTTTGAGTCGTGTTGACCATACCCGTGTCCTGCCCATCGCCTAGGAGTCGCCGGACTTCTCCTTCATTCTGGCGGCCAAACGCACAACTCGCGATGTGACCCATCCTTCTCGGACAAACTAACCTCTTTTGCCCAGGCGGGTGGGTCCCGATGTGGCTCATGATTCAACTCCTCTTACCGTGGGGAGAACTTCATACCCATGGATTCTCCGGGAATGAACTCTGCGCACCTCTTGTCCACCTCGATTGCAATGCGATTCGCCCATGAGCAAAGCCGCCAATGTTGTTGACCGCTACCAAAGACAAACATCCAAAATCCAGTCCCTCCTTCGAGAAACTTTTGATGAGCTTCATCATCAAAGCCAAAGGCCTTTGGTAAGTGCACACCAGCTTGTCCAATGATGTGTACAACAACTTCTTCACCATTGTAGGGTGGCCAATGACCGCCCATTATTGAAAGACCCATGGATGTTAGTAGGGATCATGCGATTTTTGACCTTTGACTCGATGTTAACCCCCATCCTATCGTGATGTACTCCATAGTGTCATACCCACCCAAGTCGTTGTGCATGTTCGCTTGTCCCATACAAAGACACCAACCCTCCTCCCTGCACCACTTTCGCATGGCCTCCCTCACAACATGCCGCTCTTCAACACCATGCATCACTATCATTCTCATCTCTGGCATGGTCATGTCATGGAGCAGGTGAAATATTTTTCCCAATTGAAAGTGGTCTAACTTCACATCATGTTTACCTCTGTTGAATCCTCCATGTCCATGACCATCGTGGTGTACTTGGACCCTTAGAAACCCCTCATATCTGCCGCATCTCTAGAAATGACCGTACTTGACAATGTCCTCTGCTTTTGGCACCGTGAACGATTGAAGCCCTTCCTCCATGTCCATATCACTAGCGCTCTTTTGCTCATTTTCAAGTCCCTTCCATGTATGGACCTCGAGAATAAAGGCTTGAAAATCATCGTAATTTCTTTAGGTCCTCAACATCTTTCACTTGTGCATGGAATGGCAAACATCATGGGTTAGCGTGAGGAGGAAGGCGAGCGGGGGCGGCGCGCCTCACAATCGCACGGAATGGAAGGAAATATGGTTACCTTGCCCTCAAATGCGGTTTGAAATCTTGCAATAACCGTCGAGTGTTGAGGGTATTCTTGTCTCACCATTTGAATGAGTCACAACCCGGATGTTTTGCCATTGCCACGAATGACGTGAAATTTCTTCCGAGTGTAACTTCCTTGACATTAGATTCAGGTCCAAGAGGCGGTCGACTTTCTCCGTGGCACTTATCAACATCTGTCCCGACTCCGAAGGGATTCCTTGAAAGCTTCGCCACGGCTTCCCTCGCATCTCTTTGGGCTTCACAAAACTCCATCAACTTGTTTTGTCTCGTGTTGCCTTCCGCTTACCTTTGCTCTTTTGCTTGTTCTCTGCGACATGCTTCGCTCGGGTAGCTCACCGCTTCCCACTTGAAAAATTTTGTCCACATTCTCCCGGACCTTACCCTCTAGTTTTGCAATGCATGATATGGGTTGTTGTCCACCTTGTATTGCGCTTGTCTTGCTCATCTTCGGCCTTCATCGTCTTCAATCAAACCAAGCACCTTGTAGAGATTGAATTTCCAGTTCATGGACATGATGACATGATCCCGCTTAGCTATCTCGCAACTCATCCCGAGATACCGAACCGCTCAATAAAATTCATCTTCTTCGCTTGTCCGCCATCCGGTTGTGATCGGTGGCAATCCTCATCTCGAGACAGTTAGGCCACAATACACATGGGCTTCGATCCAATCGCCTTCCCGGTGAGATATCCGCAAGGTGCCTCATGGTCCGTGGGTATGGTTTCCACCTAATACGCCCATGACATACTTCTTCGCCTAAACCTTTCCCAATCAATTCAATGTCCTCGCACTGCAGGATCAATCATACATAGAAGAGGAAGCACTCCTTCTTCAATCCTCCCCTTAGCAATGACGCGAGCAAGATAATTGGCCCATGCCTCATCAACTTTCCGGATCTGGGCATCAGGGGTCAGGAAGGAAGCTGGGCGCAAATTTTCCAGTTTTACCAAAACAGTTTCGGGAACAACCTTTTTGGAGTATGCAGACTGTCGAACATTCGTCAGATAGTCTTCCTCCATGTGCGACGCCGCCAAGCGCTCACTGTCGGTTTCCACATGAAGAGTTTGAATCTCATTGCTGTCGGATGGTCTGGTGCCGCGCTTGCCTGTCTTCCGACTTTGCGTCCCCTCGACTACTCCAGATTGTGTTCTGTTACTCCTGCCATCCCTTTGCCTGTTTTCTGCCTTTTGTGAAGTGGTGAGGAGTCGCTGGGAGTATGGACCCCCTCCTTGGAAGGGTGGGCGCCGGCATGCCGGCGGCTCCCTTCTTCCCCATCGTCCTCGCGGCGCGGCGCCCTCAGAATGGTCGACGGGCGCGCATGCCGGCGCTGCGTCGGGGCGGCCGGCATGCCCCCTGTAAGCGGCGGGCGCGCATGCCGGCCCCTTCTTCCCATGTGCCAGGCGGCATGCCGGCCCCTTCCCCATGTCGGCGCGCATGCCGGCGCCTCTTCCCATGTGCCCAGCGGGCGCGGCATGCCGGCGCCCTGCCGTCTGTCCACTCTTCCCTCAGAACGGGCTTCCACACCACCCAACGTGCTAGGGTGTCTCCGACCTTGGGATACCGAAGTAAGGGCGCCGGCATGCCGGCGTCCTCCATCTCCCTCTTCCTCTACTGGGATATATGGGATAGAAATCATATCCATTGACGCCCCGGGGAGGTCCATCCTGACCTCCCCACCTCGACCTTCTCCGTCATGCCCCGAAGCCTCATCATCTGAATGTCCCAAAACATCCGGGACTGGCCCATCTTCTTCATCCGATGGCCCAAACTCATTCTCCTCTTCGTCATCAACAAATGCCATTTCTCCTTGTGCAAACACACCAAGTCCTTGGCGCGTTATCCGATATGAAACCTCCACTTTGTGTGTTTTGATGGAGGAGGTAATGGCTTCGCATAGTTTTCTGCTGCACTTCGGCTGAGCAGACCAAACCAGATCGAGAAAAGAGCAGCAAGGTGAAGCGTTTCTCCATTTCGAAACAACAAGCAATGCTAAAAAAAGGTTGTGTTGGGTCGCACTCACACTCTCACCGCACCGCTCGAAATTTCGAGACAAGGCTCGGCTCACACTTGCGGGCATTGAAGTTGGCTGACTCAGAAACACACTATAATCTTCTGTTGTTACTGGAAGAGTGTTGAATTCATATGGCCTTCTAGTGCATAGGATCTCGAACTGTGGCTCCTGTTCCTCCATATCAATTGTTGCCCACACCACCCACCCTGCTCGTGCCCTCTGATTCGGCAAGGCTCCCGCGTGTCCATACATCCACAACTTCAGCATTGGAGTCCAGTTCGTTCTGCAGCTCCCAGTTAGTTAAAAACCATCCAGCATTAGTTTCTTCTACTGCTTGTGTGCCGGATCATGATAGATTCCTCGTATGTGTAAGGAGAAGGGAATGGTTCTGGAGCTTTTGCCCTAGGTGGTTTGGCCAGCCCGCTTTTGTCCCGCTCCGTAGCTTGCTGCCCTGAGACCCAGCGATCCGGACTTTCCGAGACTGGCTCCTCCCGAACCATGGTCGATTGCACTGCTGGTTTTGCCTCCGACTGATCCTCCAGGTGCCGATGACACACGCGCTCCACCTTCTCACGGCAAAGTGTCGCTCTTCTTCTGTTTTGTCTTGCGATGCTTGCGCGGCTTTTCCATCGGGTCCGGGGCCAACAAAGGCCCATCTTGCAGTCCTTCTTGCCGCCTCCCACTAGCCATGGCTGATGATGTCTTCTCACGAACTAGAAAGACATGGAGAAATCGACAGAATCATACGAAACCGCAATCCCACAAAGAAGAGATGACAACAACGTTGCCGCGATCGGCGTCCGCGTCCGTTCCGATGCCTCGCGTGCTCAAACCGTCTCCTCCAATGGTGATCCTGCTCTTGAAGGCAGCTTGCTCGAGCTCCACGAGGTGTCGCCCAACCAATCCTTGGCACGGGCAAAGGCGCGCCGAGAGGGGTATGTTTTACGCTCACCGCACCGAGGAAGGAGAGCAGCCTTGCCACGGCGTGGCACCCTAATTAGGTCCCGCATCATGGCATATCTAGTGGAAATGCGCCAAATCCGCGTTCTTGGTAACATTCGATATTTAAAAATAGCAATAGCGGCTCCTGCAAACCCTAGGTGTAATGAGATTATGACTGCGTTTGCGTAGCACAAAGGATGGTGAACGCCAATGAATATGTAGTTAAGGCACCGCCGCCATTCTCCGTGCATGGTGGCCTATGCGCGTCAAACGAGTGGCGTGGACAAAGCTGGACATGCCCTTATAGTGGTTTGCTATCTTCACCATTCTATAGAACTAGTTGTGTGCTCTTCTTGTGCTTTTGAAGGGACCGAGAAGATGCTCACCGCGACACAAAAGACCGATGAAGCGGAGGTGTTTGCACTGCTGTTTGTGGCGCGTCTGGACTATCCTTACTTCCTTAAGTCTTCCTCACCAATTCCATTTCGCGGGGATCCGAAGATGCGATTTGCGAGGTTTAAGCCTCAATTCCTTAGGTCGATGGACATGAGAAGCAGAGAAGCCAAACATGCAAGACTAGCGCCGATGAACCCAATGAATGCAATGTCAACATGCCTGCCACTGCATCTGCCATTGCCTTTGAGTGAGTGTTATTTGACTGCGACTTTGTCTTGTAGTCTTGTGCTTGGGTGTTATGTTTACGATGGTGGGATCGGGTAGGACATTACTTTCTTAATCATAAGGCTTGCCGGCCGATCATCCGCTTCTCTCGCAGTCCGGGTGGAGATCAACGGATGCCCGCTATGTGCCAAGAACTCAGAAACGTGAACCTCTTTCGCGCATTGGAGAAAAGTCCGCGGGGTCGACCAGGAGGCTGCAAGAGGCAGCTGGAAAGCAGAACTCGCGCGGCACGGGGCTTGTTCACCGATCATGGTCAGGATGAAGGGGGTGCTTCTGCTTCGGCAATAGTCGGCTCACCGCGCGCACAGGGGAATGCCGGAAGATGTGGCGTTCAGTGTGAAGACAGAGGTGATGACGAGGAATTTCAGCCTCTTATCTCATCACGGGAAATAGCGGGTACAATGGATAACAATGAAGGAGAAGGATTTGGAACATGTACAAGACCAACGTTTCACCCAAAGCCGCATCGGAGACAATGCAAGCAGTGCCCCTCGGCAAGTATGTTGCAAAAGCGGAGAGCGGTGGTGTCCGAGGAAGAGTGAATGTCATCTTGGAAGATTCCGGAAACCATGCCGCACGAGGCTATGCCTCCCTATGCCAAAAGAATCGCTTTCAAGAAGAGCGTCGATTCTTGGATCCGGGAAGAGGAGAACAGAGGTTCTTGGAGGCACTTGTTCGCCCGCACAAAGAAGCTAGTGCAAAGGGAAGGTGCAGACATTTCTCATGCACCGCACCACTAAGATGTTGTTTGAAAGCCTTGACGCATGTATTGCATTAGTCCGCGGTATGAAGAATTGAAGACCGAGTCTGAGTAATGCTCCTTGGGGAGAACAAGCCAAACCCATGTCAAAAATCCACGCACGCCTTGGTGCGATTGAGTGGATGGACGCGACTTTCTTGCATCTCGAGAGGTTGCGAATGTTGAAGTCTATAACTTGCTCGATACTTTTACCAAGCATGAAGTTTGGTCACAATACAAGCAGGGATGGACAAAACAGCTTGCGGTACATATCATGCGTACTTCCTCGTTATGGGAGCAATTTTCCGCGTGAAAATTCCCAAGTCAAAGTTCTCGACATGTTCCTTATACTGGATCAAGTATAACATTCGACACACAAGCAATCGAGCAAAACGTCGGTCCATGTTCATGTCTCCCAATCAATCTTTCGGTAATGTAGGATGTGCTTGTGTGATCTTTGGTGGCAAGAAGGAAGCCATGTACATAATATAGTGCAATGTATGCAGGCGGCATGCCGGCGCCCGCACACCCGCCCGCGACACCGCAGCGCATGGCCACATATTCTGTGACGAAATGTGGCCCGCGCTCTGGGCTCAAGCGCACTGGCGGCGGCGCGCCTCTGGGCGCATGGCGCCGGCATGCCGGCGGCCTCCTTCCATCAGGCATGGCGCCGGCATGCCGGCCTCCTTCCATCAGAGCATGGCGCCGGCATGCCGGCGCCCCTTCCATCAGGCGGGTGGGCGCGGCATGCCGCGCCACCCATGAGCCCATGCCTTGCCTACCAAAGGGTGGCCGGGCGCATCACGGAATATTCATTCTCCCTGGGCCGCCTCTCCATGTTTCTCAGCGGTATTCCTCTCAGATCGTCAGCGACAAGTGGTTTATGCACAGGAGTGGCCTCCATATTTAGCGCGTGAAATGGGCCCTGATTCTGAGCGTCTTGTGCCGGCTGCGTGGCCCGGCTTTCTAGCATCTGATGTTAATCTCATGGTTGTCATTGATGGTGTAGATTTGTTCGTCTTGTACACGACAAGCTTGGCTCTAATCGATCTTACCGTGGTTGGGCATGTTTACCAAGTGGACTCCCATCGAGTCCGTCTTATGAACGAAAGGAAGAAAATGTCAAGCATCGGTCAAAAGGGTATAGTGAGCATAAATACATATTATTATCAATTGATGGCATGGACGAGAAAACATCGCTCCGCATATTACGGTGGCCTAAAGACTTGAAGGAGGACAACAAGATCACGGTTCATGTTGTGGGTTGTATGATCCATAATTATACTCACAAGGCGAGCTTATCTCCACTATGCGAATCACAATGACGCAACCGACGATTTCGATCATACGGGATGTCATACACACTTACGAGGGCTTCTTCCATCGTTGTTGTATTTGCGCTTGACAACACGTGCGGAGAATAAGAATCAATTGCTATTTGCCTACGAATATGCTAGTAGAGTTGCGATTTTCAAAAGGTTAAGGTGGGCTTCTTCGTCGGAGCATGACGGTGGATCGGATGTTTTCATGTTTTTCAAAGCATCCGAAGCACAAGGAGGCTCGTACTCTCCGGCTATGGAGGATATATTGAGAACGGCATACACACCAAACCCAGTCAAGGTTATCAGAAGTGCGGACTTCAACATATGTGGCGGCTTGCGAAAGGAGCCGGGGCACCAATTTAAAGTCAGTTAAGCTTGAACAACCTCGCTCCAAAGATCAATTCAAAATTACAAGGAAGAGCAGTTAGGGCGGAAGTTCTGATCATCTGTAAGCGATTCTACTTCTCCACGGTGGGAAACCAAGATGGCTTGGAGTTCTTAACGGCGATTCGGCCGGTTATTGGACTGCACCATTGATGGCCCTTCGTGCAAAAGACAAAAGGGAGTGAAGGTGGGCTCACAGCATGCGGCGTAGACCACCTACGGAAGGGCTTGCTCAAGCTGCCAACATATTTGAATGCGGATGAAGAGGAGTGGTGGATTGAATTCGGAAGGATCGAGTGAGATCGCAACTATTGTGGACAACAACATTGGACTAGTCTTGCGAACGAATGGAAATGGTATGGCGGGACTTGTGAGGTACTTGTGTCCTCACCGCACGTCGCGACGAGGCTATTCTTGACGAAGCATTACTCGAGAAGTACCACAGAGATATGTATTTGGGAGCTCACCGGAGCTTACAGCAAGAGGAGGTGGCAAGGATGAATGGGGATGTCATGGAGATTGAAAGGCATGTTCATTGTCACTCCTTGCGAGGGAGACACTCATAATGAGCATTTTGGGTTGCAAAGGTTTTAAGTGTGCACCTGAACTCTGCAGACCCTTTCTTACGTGTGCATTGGTGGAGAACAGAGCACACAGATGCTTACGAGGGCAAGTATGTTGGAGAATACGTCTGTAGAACGAATGGCGACGAAGCACCAACATCGAAAGGAAAAGGGGGAAAAAACTCAAGACCTCCAAACATCCAGACAATCTTCGTTCGCAAAACGGTTATTGTCTATTATGGGTTCAAGTTGAACTCAAGGAAACATCTATATGCATCGATAAGAAAGTAATTAGGAGAAGTCGAGTGCCCTTCGTCCCCATCTCGCAACCATGCACTCGATGTCCAAGATGAAAGCGATGACGATTGTAACGAGGAGAAGGAGGTAAATGGAGAAGGTCTAGACTGAGAAGAGTGATCAACCAGTCGTGTCAGAACTCCAATGCCGGACTTGCATTTCATTTTAGCGTATGCCCATGTAACGATTCTTACATAGTGGGCATATTGGGGTATTGTCCGTGAAGGTCATATCGATCATCGTGGCATAGGCAATGGGCGGCATGCCGCGCCCATTATTATCTTCGGACATAAGCTATCTTTATATTACACATTTGAATTCTCCATCCGCATGAATGCAAATCTCTTGCCGTAGTTTGCGTGAAGGGTTTAAACCAAACCTGCTGTTTAGTTATCGGCGGCATTGTCATTGATTCAAACGCTTGTAGCTAGACCACTAAGAGTTGGCGCGGCATGCCTTACCCCGCGCCTTCGCGAGCTTCCCCACACATCTTGACATAATAAAGCTCAATGAAGTAGAGCCATGACAAACACTCAAGGATGGTATTCAATCACGGGAGGCTCTTCCCATGTTTCAAATCTCATACCCTAAACTTATCCATATTTCACCTTCCATCACCCGCACAAATGGCGACATTATGGGTATTATTTAAAACTACGTGACCATGGAAGTCAACGACCATCAATGACCAATAGAACACATCTGTATACGCTTAGGGCTGTATCTTAGACCCTATTTTTCCAAACATTGGCATTACCATAACGGGCAAAACCCCATTTCGTTGCCCATCGAGAAGCCCCTTCACAGTATATGTACCCCATAAGCCCCTTCTTGTATATTGAGCCGCTTCAAATATTATCCTGACAGGCCCTGTCAGGACATACATGTGGATGCTCCTTTTGCTCCTTGCCCTTAAGCCCTCCATGCAGGCTCAGTGGAGCCGCAACAATCTCCTCTCCGCACTCCATCCCTGAACACCACCATCCGGGTCCAGTGCCGTGGAAAATTGCTTGCACCTCAAAGACCGCCACAAACTCATGACTAGGCAACTCCTCCCGAGTGACCTTAAATTGATGTTGAAAACTGTTGTGTAGATCAGACAAGGTAGAACCTCCGGCTTATAAATATTGCTTAAAATCGCACCTCCTTCATGAGATGGACCTTCGCGAGGAGTATAAGCCCTCTCCAAGCAAGCAATCAACTCCGCAATGTGTATGCCTCTTTCAAGTTCAAGACAATGTAAAACGGAAAACATTTGATCAATCGATCATGGGTATGGCCAACAATGAGAAACCCCACTTTAACCTTCTTAAAAATACCAATGGACACCAACATCGCAATACGCCAACACCTCCTGGTTCTTGTTCGACCGTATTGTCCATCTGCAGTAAAGAGTTTGCAATTGCCCTCCCACAAATTAATCACATGCTGGATTACGAATTGTGCTTAGGATCATTCAATATTGGGGTAGCTCGGTACACATAAGTGCGCATGAATTTGTTGAACACCAAAACCCCAACCACATGGATGTAGAGATTAGGGCAGACTATCCACATCTTTGGGCACTCTACGGAAATGAGGCAACTCGCTTTTTTCTGGTCCATACCATCTATCGCAATCCCTATGTACTTGGTCGGTTGAGCCATACACTTCCGCGATGCGCCATTTTCCTCCGCTCCATCCGTTGTTGATCCCGTGATAATTGAGGAGTTCTCTGCTTTCTATCTCGCACATACAAGGCCACCATCAAGACACGCACGCAACAACGCAAGTGTTCTGCACCTGGCCCAAAGTCATCACGTGCCAAACCCTAAGTCTCCTAAGGCCATAGGGTTTGCGCCCGACACTCTACCAAGACACCATCCAATCACCGGACATCCGGTGCTTACAGTGATAAGGTAGAGGGATTCTCGGTTGTACCTTGCTCTCTGTCGTTCCCGGCGTTTTTTATTTTAGCTTTTAACTTCTCACAGATAGCACAGACGGAGAAGCGGTTGGATCTTGGTATTTTAACAGACCTGAAGTGCCGTATCCACAACTTGCAGAAATAGTAACATACATGTGCGGTAATCGCTCTTGCCTGTTGTCTAGCATACTCAATATAAATCTCCTCCTTCGTGAATGTATCAGGCAGGTTAAAGACTTCCCTATTGGGTAGCCTTTCCACATTTCCTTTGAAAACAAATCCATCCACATTACACAGACCATACGGTAGGTATTTTTCCGGCTGGCTGGGCAAACCTCGTCCCTTCTCAGACTGTCCGAGCATTCCGATACCGGAGTGCCCCAATGCAAAACACGGCAAAATGCCCTCACACACACCGAAACCTTTCCGTGTGGTAGCTTGTTCAACCATCCGGCCACGACACCGTCGTCATCGATCACATCAATCTGTCCCGCAATGTTTGCCCCTTACTCATCGACACGCCGACAAAGCTTTAGCCCGCCATGTCCCAACTTTCCTATGCACTTTCTCCCAAAGACCGCCTCCTCAGTCCGCACATAGCTCGCCGACTACGCCGCCAAAACATTGTCCACCTTATTCCTTGCATGGTTCTTGGTGGAACACATAACCCCATCCATAGACGCAACTCCAACCCCTCGACTTGGGATTAGCAGGGAGGATTGCACGCCAGGAGGCCTGCTCGCCTCCTCTCCAAACAGTGCAATCGGATCTCGTACCACATTTGGTCTCCCCGCCTTCCACTCCCGTAACCTCCTTCACCCACTCCCGCAAACTCCAAACCAAAATCAACAATGCCATGGACCTTCTCACCACCGACTCAAAGAACACTGCTTCCGATTCCGTATTCTGCCAGGGCTGCGGTGAAACACAACGCTTGAAAATACTCCTGCGACCCACACTGGATCCGCTGTAGGCGCCACCTTGTCTCCTCTCGCGCGCCAGACACACCCGCTTGGCCCGGATTTGGATCCGGGCAAAACATCCTCGCCAACTTCTTCGCACCGTGACTTGAACAAGCCGGTAATGGTACCGGCGCAGTGCCGAGGCGGCCAAGATTGCGGATATCGGGAGGGATATCGAGCGCCGCCTCTCTTCACGGCGGCACGAGCCACCGCCGATCCACAACTTGCGTAAATAGTCGTAACATACATGTGCGGTAATCGCTCTTGCCTCGTTGTCTAGCATACTCAATATAAATCTCCTCCTTCGTGAATGTATCAGTGGTTAAAGACTTCCCTATTGGGTAGCCTTTCCACATTTCCTTTGAAAACAAATCCATCCACATTACACTGTAGACCATACGGTAGGTATTTTTCCGCCAGGCTCACTGGCAAACCTCGTCCCTTCAGACGGTCATATCTGATACCGAGTGCCCCAATGCAAAACACACGGCAAAATGCCCTCACACACACCGAAACCTTTCCGTGTGGTAGCTTGTTCAACCATCCGGCCACGACACCGCCACATCTTCGATCACATCAATCTGTCCCGCAAATGCTGCTCCCCTTACTCATCGACACGCCGACAAAGCTTTAGCCCGCCATGTCCCAACTTTCCTATGCACTTTCTCCCACAAGACGCCTCCTCAGTTCTGCACATAGCTCGCCGACTACAGGTTTCGCCAAAACATTGTCCACCTTATTCCTTGCAAGATGGTTCTTGGTGGAACACATAACCCCATCCATAGACGCAACTCCAACCCCTCGACTTGGGATTAGCAGGAGCAAGATTGCACCGCCAGAGGCCTGCTCGCCTCCTCTCCAAACAAAGGTGCAATCGGATCTCGTACCACATTTGGTCTCCCCGCCTTCCACTCCCGTAACCTCCTTCACCCACTCCCGCAAACTCCAAACCAAAATCAACAATGCCATGGACCTTCTCACCACAACCGGCGACTCAAAGAACACTGCTTCCGATTCCGTCTTTGGCCAGGGCTGCGGTGAAACACAACGCTGAAAATACTCGCGACCCACACTGGATCCGCTGTAGGCGCCACCTTGTCTCTCTCGCTGCCGGTGACACACCCGCTTGGCCCGGATTTGGATCTGGGCAAAACATCCTCGCCAACTTCTTCGCACCCGACTTGAACAAGCTGTGGGTAATGGTACCGGCGCAGTCGCCGAGGCGGCCAAGATTGCGGATATCGGGAGGGATATCGAGGCGCCGCCTGTTCACGGCGGCACGAGCCACCGATCCACATGGTCTGCAATTTCTTGCCGATCGGCCGCTGCTCGTTCCACCAGGATCGAACAAAACAAGTCTCCATCGCTATGACTGTCGCTATACCACCGCAGGCGGTGTCATCCAAGTCCGATGTGTGCCCAGCGTTCTTCTGACACAGGACATTCACCGGACGTCCCGCGGTTCCCTTGGTTGTCCACATCAAGCGCGCCGCCAAGTCCACGATGTCGACTCGGACACATGCCCGAGATCTTCATCGCCAGCCACTAGTCCGCTGCTCACCAAATCAAAGAACTCTTCCTCCGCTACCGAGGTCACCGCCATTGCGCTACCAAAGAGTAGAAGAAAGTGCTGCTCACAATGTGCTCGAAAGGTGAAGACGCGTAGCTAGACATGTTCAACTTGTATCCAGCCTCGTGGCCCGCCTCCGTAATCAATTATGACAGCTTGACGCGGATGTCAATGCTCTGATCCGGCGTCAAGTCTCGTTAATTGCCTTAACAGATTGCAAGGATCGAGGAGCCAGAGGTTATGCAAAAGGCGAAACATGTTTAGCCGATGGCAAAACATGGAATATTCTCATAAATATGCTTTACTACTTGTTTTGCCAGATGTGCCTTTGGAGCGGCGAATGAAGGCTAAACTTGGCGACGATCAGGCATTGGATGATTTCCCATGCAGGGAGTGGAATTGCAGTAATTGCTGCTGACGATGCCAGGAGTTGACTCTTGCACATCGTGACCCCACATAGTCATACTACCTTCCTCCACTGCGCGGGAAGACCGATTTTGGCGCCAACCTGAGCTGAGATGGTGGATATATTGAGCAGAGGGACAAAGCGATGATTTGTCTCTTATCCCTCGATATCCGGAATCGGAGTGTCTTTCGAATTCGCTGCGTGGTTTCATTGAAGGTCAACACTGCTCCAACCTCACAGGCCATCCGGTGTTTCACGAAGAACATACCAGGGTCCCGGTTGTTGATGTGCGCCGCACTGTTTCGACAATCCTTAATGCTTGCAGTCAATTATGTGCTTCCCTCATGTTATACTTGCTAATATGTCCAATGATCTCCTTGCTACAATGGGTTGTTTGGCACAGATGGGCCCTCAAAACAGGAAGCGGAGCAAAGGCGCCAAACCCGATGGAGCGCTAGCGGGGAGAAAACGGACCAGCGGTGCCTTTGATTCGCAGGGCCCCATGGAGACGTGACCACCGATCCGAAGGCATCAAGATGCATACCCGACACCGTGAACCCGCGCCCCACGACAACGTCCCCAACTAGAGCAACTTTCCAAAGTCCTTACAAGCAAGCGACATCGACATGATCGGAATGATGCTGTGACAACTCTCCTTTCGATATATCCGGCGGAGTTGGATCAGGCAACAACGCCCCGCAGACGGTTGGTATTGCATCTTGGGTGCTGGACAAGCCGTTCAAAGCCCTCATGTCTTGGTGCTTTTGTTCACGCAATTGGAGAAGGATGACCAAGGGTATGTCATTTTTGTGTACATCAAGACAAACCAGCTCAAACTCGACCCCAATGTCGTCCGAGTCTACTCACCGTGATCAAGAATTTTGACATCGGCTTGCCACGGAAAGCGTGAAGAATCGCCGCAGGCTTGCGAAAAATGATGGGCATGAGTTTTCCACAAGGTAATGCACCAAGTATGTTTAGAAGGCGTTAGGCGTGCCGGGTACTCGGATTCAGGTGTAAACCCACCCGTCGCCGCAGTGGGTGGTAGTGGATCATCGGCCGAAAGGCGATAGACGGCACATCGACTTGACGGAATTCAAAGCATCCAAGCGGTGCATCCGCCTAACACCAGCAGCATCCGCCAGAAGCAACAACAGCATCGTGATCAGCCGGGAAGCATCTTGAAGATGGCGGAAATCATTTCACAAGGGCATCTACAGGAAAGCAACCCAGCTTGGGATGCAACCGAGCAGTGCATCTGGAGGGAAGCATCCTGCAATGCCATGGTGGGGAAACATCCTAGCACCGCATCCGCTCGAGGTCCGCAATACAACCAATTGCAAATGATCCAGAGACATGCCGGTTTCCGCTGCCCCGAGCCGATCGTGTGCACCGACGTCCGGGTTTTGACTGCCAACAGACTTTGTGATTCTTCAAGGGCTAGCTTGACCGGTATGACGAGGATATGGAGAACATGAGGACACAGGACTATGGATGGCGCCCTACCCGAGGAGGACGAAGATGATCAAGACGGTGAAGATGGCGGGAAGGAGACTGCGAGGCTAATGACGATGAGCATGACCTCGAGGTCCTGCCCCCATCGCATGATTGCTCACCGGTCTTCGTGGCTTGTCCCGGATCGCAGGAGGGTGTGCAGCCGCCGCCTGGGGAATGCATCAAAGGCGGCGAGGGAGGAGCCGGAGATGGCAAAACATGGAATATTCTCATAAATATGCTTTACTACTTGTTTTGCGATGTGCCTTTGGAGCGCGAATGAAGGCTAAACTTGGCGACGATCGTGCATTGGATGATTTCCCATGGAGTGGAATTGCGAATGTCACCGACGATGCCGTGAGTCGCTCTTGCACATCGTGACCCCACATAGTCATACTACCTTCCTCCACCGCTGGAAGACCGATTTTGGCGCCAACTCGAGCCGAGATGGTGGATATATTGAGCGAGGGACAAAGCGATGATTTGTCTCTTATCCCTCGATTCGACCGCGGAATCGGAGTGTCTTTCAATTCTGCGTGGTTTCATTGAAGGTCAACACCGCTCCAACCTCACAGGCCATCCGTGTTTCACGAAGAACATACCGGTCCCGCTGATGTGCGCCGCCGTTTTTGACAATCCTTAATGCTTGCCAATTATGTGCTTCCCTCATGTTATACTTGCTAATATGTCCAATGATCTCCTTGCTACAATGGGTTGTTTGGCAGATGGGCCCTCAAACAGAAGCGAGCAAAGGCGCCAAACCCGATGGAGCGCTAGCGGGGAGAAAACGGACCAGCGGCAGCCTTTGATTCTAGGGCCCCATGGAGACCGTGACCACCGATCCAAGGCATCAAGATGCATACCCGACACCGTGAACCCGCGCCCCACGACAACGCCCCCAACTAGAGCAACTTTCCAAAGTCCTTACAAGCAAGCGACATCGACATGATCGGAATGATGCTTCAGGACAACTCTCCTTCGATATATCTCGGCGAGTTGGATCAGGCAACAACGCCCCGCAGACGGTTGGTATTGCATTACCTTGGGTGCTGGACAAGCCGTTCAAAGCCCTCATGTCTTGGTGCTGCTTTTGTTCACGCACTGTGGAGAAGGATGACCAAGGGTATGTCATTTTTGTGTACATCAAGACAAACCCTCAAACTCGACCCCAATGTCGTCCGAGTCTACTCACCGTGATCAAGAATTTTGACATCGTGGCTTGCCATGGAAGCGCCCGTGAAGAATCGCCGCAGGGCTAAAAAATGATGGGCATGAGTTTTCCACAAGGTAATGCACCAAGTATGTTTAGAAGGCGTTAGGCGTGCCGGTACTCGGATTCAGGTGTAAACCCACCCGCCGCAGTGGGTGGTAGTGGATCATCGGCCGGTGAAAGCGGACACATCGACTTGACGGAATTCAAAGCATCCAAGCGGTGCATCCGCCAAAGCACACCAAGAAGGCATCCGCCAGAAGCAACAACAGAAAGAGCATCCGGAAGCATCTTCAAGATGGGGAATCATTTCACAAGGGCATCTGCAGGAAAGCAACCAGCCTCACCGATGCAACCGAGCGGCATCCGAGGGAAGCATCCCCGCAATGCCATGGTGGGGAAACATCCTAGCACCGCATCCGCTCGAGGTCCGCAATACAACCAATTGCAAATGATCCAAAGATCGCCGGCTTCCGCTCCGAGCCGATGCGTCTGCACCGGACGTCCGGGTTTTGACTGCCAACAGACTTTGTGATTCTTCAAGGCTGAAGGAAGCTAGCTTGACCCATGACGAGGATATGGAGAACGACGGTGAGGACACAGAGGACTATGTGATGGCGCCCTACCCGCCGAGGAGGACGAAGATGATCAAGACGGTGAAGATGGCTCACTGGAAGGAGACTGCGAGGCTAATGACGGCGAGCATGACCTCGAGGTCCCGCCCCATCGCATGATTGCTCACCGGTCTTCGTGGCTTGTCCCGGATCGCAGGAGGGTGCAGCAGTCGCCGCCGTGGGGAATGCATCAAAGGCGGCGAGGGAGGAGCCGGAGATGGCAAACCAATCGATGAGAAGGCGCAGTTCATGTAGTGGCAAAGCCAAGAAGGCAAGGGCAAACGGGAGAAGCTTGCAATTGCAATTGGGAGCAAGAGTCGGAGGAGGAGGATGAACCGCTTCCCGTGTTTGTGGAGATTGCCAAGGATAGCGGTGGCTACAGACGATGATGTGCTTGCCATCAAAGCGTATGCAAGCCGGACGTGGAAAGGGACGGTATCGCAATGAAGAGAGTGTGGAGTCTACTGCTGCCAATCAAGTGTTGCACTTCGAGGAATTGTGTCGCAGCTGTGGTGAGGAAGTTGGATCTCGCATGGGTAGAGGCTTTGATGCAAAAGATGAAGCATTGTCCCGGGTGGTGGTGTGTTGCCCATGGTTGTGGTTGTGGATCCGCCACAATGTGCTACAAGAGAATTTCACGTTCGAAGGTGGATGGGGGGATTACATTTTTTCGCCTTAGGGGAAACCATTCCTTCCGCAAGGTCCCCCCCATCTGACTCCACCGGTGGAAGAGTACAAGTGGATGGATGCATATGTGCTCGGACTCACCGAGGACGAGATGAGGATCGTAGCCACGGACCACAACACCATAGCGACGCCAGAAGACATTTACCTTCATGGACCGTGTGCGTTACATCAAGTGAGTTGTCTCGGAGGTCAAGGGTTTGAAGTGTGACGTGGATTGGAAGCTAGATGTGTATGCACGACAGGGGATCCCCAAGTGGGATGCGCCAAGCATGGCCCCAAGGTGCGATCACCGCTGGTGGACAATAGGACCTGGATTATTGTGTGGCTAAAGTTGACGAAGAAGTGTGGAGGTATGTGGACGAGATTTTGAGAAGTGGGAATGCAACTACCGGCGGATAGATGCTGCCCGAGCACTAGCAAATAAACAGCAAGGCTACAAGGAAGTCGAGGAAATCTGCAGCCGCGAGAGATCTTGTGGTCATCGATGTGAAGGAATCGGATGTTCCTGTGAGAGTGTGGAAGTGTTTTCAGGGTATCGAGCACTCAGCAGCAGGCAACAACAATTTGAAGACGGCATGCATGAAGGTTTTGGCTGGAGAAATGAGCTTGAAGCAAATGCAAGAGTGGGTGGAGAAGGCCAAAAAATTGAACCTCATTCACATCACCCTTGCGAAGAACCTGAATTGTGAGACTTTCCAGCAGGTTAGGGATCGATACCCTCAATACAGCATGGTGGAGCAGATCAGCAGCTTTCAACCGGCATTCAAAAATATGGTAAGTGACATGGACAGCACCACCCGGCATGTGATATGTACTAAACAGAAATATGCTTGTTTGCGCATGGTTTGTTTCCACGCCCCGGCTTGGAACTTTGCCATTGCGTGCGGCCAATGCCTCTCGAGTGGAGTGCACTCGACAATTTCAAGGAACATGTTTTGAAAGCCAAAGCTTGGAGGATAATGGCGATGATGACAATTGTTGAGGCCTCCGATCAAAAAAAGTGACTTTCGTGATGACGCCGGAGAACTGCAGGTAGGTATAGTATGTGGCAACATCGCGAGATGGCCCAGCTTCTAGAACCCCGTCCGCTTGCCATGACATTGGACTTGCCCCGGGTTGAATTTGGATGCGAACTCTAGGGAGTATGACACGCGTTCACTCGTGAATTTGAGAAGATCATAATGACATTCCGTGGCATCACAACGCTCGAGGTTTTTCGAGTCGGTATTCCATTCACCACGATGATATGTCCATGGTTCGTGAAGTTTTGCTTGCGATGTAAAGGTGGTGTCACGCCCCGCTCGCACAAAACTAATGTGACGGCACCTCCATGATAAGTCAGATGATGCGTGATTACATCACCACGCGCAGCTCCTTAAAGGTGATTGTCCGCCTCAAGATTTCTCCTCGGCATCACCGATGTTATGAATGACTACAGAGGGTTGACAACTTGCTTTCCGAGAAGGTTGGAACATAAGCTATGTTACAACACCAGATGATAGGGTGGTTTCCTACCAAGCCCATTAGATTGTTGAGGAAGTTGATTGAGTGCATACACAATGGAAGGCGAGTGGATCCTAGATGGTTGTGCGCTATGGTAGCAACAAGTCCGCCGCAATGTCATTTCGAGACGATCCTGCAGTAGTGCAATTCATGGGTTTGCGGCTCAATACGATGGACAACCGCCAAGCGAGGAGGAGGAGGTGGGAGATGACGGGTATGCAGCACCCAAGACGCAAAGAAAGAGCCCATGGTGAACACACCGCCGCAGCCGAGGGCCGGTGTTGTGCCGGCGTCGGGCAGCAAGGCGCGATGCACAATTGAGGCGTATGTCGATCCACTGATCGGTGTTGTAGGACATCCGTCGGCTGCGAGGAGGTTAGTGAGAAAGACGCACATTGGCGAGATGGCTGCAGAAGAGGCTTTTCTTGCAACATTGGGGGCGATGGATCGAGGTCCATCCTTGAGACGCCGAGAAGTATGATGGCACGATTGACTCTCCGGACAACTTCCGCGACAGCCAAAACAAACTTGTAGCATCCGAACTGGGATTGGGAGAGAGTTGTTAGGGCGGAAATCACAGACGGTTAACGTTGCTTTTGTGTTGGACTCCAAACAGCTTTGAGACAACTTATGCGTGCATAAATGTCTGTGCACCGGACAGCCGGTGATAAAGGCTGCTGTTCGGTGTCCATTGTGTCCAGTTGATCCAAGCTCGGCTTGCAGAACCATTTTTTGTTCACGATGACTGCTCGGGCAAGGGAGAAACATGGTCGGCGCCTGAACAACATTGCATCAATGAGCATCCTCATGCATATCCTTCAATCGAACACCCAGGAAAAGGGGATTGACAGAACTACGTCACGCCGCCCCAATCGCCATTTCCCAGGCACTGCACGTCACGGGCCGACGCATTGGTGTGCATGAGTTGGCCCCCCTGCGAGACTGAGGCGTAGGGAAGGCCGGTAGTGGCACCCGATTCCGAGCTTCGTCCATGTGCGTGAAGTGTCATGGCCGAGACCTTATCGAATTGCAAATCGCATATCATGGGCGCTTATACTGCACCAACGAATAGCGAAATGCATTGCTATAAGAAATTCGGTCCGAACACGGCCACGGGTCGCTAGGTGGAAAGCCTGCGGTGATTAGTCGCGACATGATGAATGCATTCATCATATGCATGTAAAGGGACGATGTCACGATGGAATGCGACCGCATTGAACCCGCAATTGTAAATAGATTGCCGCATGTGTGTCCGAAAGGCCAGCGGTATGAAGTTCTGAGATTTCATCCAATTCTGTGGTGCAACCTCGGGCTGCACTACCTAAAATGGATTCATACCATTCGCACATTCACCGGATGTCCGGGTCATACAAGCTGATAATGTGCGCCGCTTTTTTCTCGGGTCACCACGGACCCTTAAACTCATTTTTGTGGACCTTTTTAATATCCATTTTTGTGCCTATAAATTGCAAATCGCATCGACCATGGCGGGCGCTTATACCGGACCAACGAATAGCGAAATGCATTGCTATAAGAAATTCGGTCCGAACACGGCCATGGTCTGCTAGGTGGAAAGCCTTCGCGGTGATTAGTCGCGACATGATGAATGCATTCATCATATGCATGTAAAGGACGATGTCACGATGGTACGACCGCATTGAACCCGCAATTGTAAATAGATTGCCGCACGGTGTGTGTCCGAAAGGCCAGCGGTATGAAGTTCTGAGATTTCATCCAATTTCGGTAGTGCAACCTCGGGCTGCACGACTAAAATGGATTCATACCATTCGACATTCAGGATGTCCGGGTCATACAAGCATAAGAATGCGCCGCTTTTTTCTCGGGTCACCACGGACCCTTAAACTCATTTTGTGGACCTTTTTAATATCCATTTTGTGCGGCCTATAAATTGCATGTATCATCTTAAAGAATTGGCGAAATTCATGAGAACTTGGAGGAGTGTAGACCATGTGAAGGTCTTATTACCTTAAAACCATTGAAATGCATGGTTTCATTCTTAAAGTCACATCTTTATCATGCAATTTTTTTAAAAAAATCTGCAAATTATGAAATTCAAGCTTTTTTGTTTCCAGGTCTCAAATTTCACCCCCTCAAAACCAGAGACGAGGAGCCGTCTCCCACTCTTAGGAGACCTTGTTAATTCTGCAAATGTGGTTTTGGGGAGGTCAACACCTGCAGCCTTGGCGATTTTTCGCCTTTGTAGTTGCGAGGTGTTGAAAGAGGTCACGAAATGTGACCAAGACTCTGGGAGTGACATCAGAAAATGAAGGATGAGAGCCTGATCCTTCACATTGTCCTGTGCAGCACTTTCAAACTTGGAGATTAGAGATCTAAAGGTAGTCAAGTGTTTTTCAATAGATTCTTCTTCTTTCATCTTCAAGTTTTGTATGTTGCGAAGGGCAGTCATCTGACTTGTGTCATCTGTTCCAGCAAACAGGCTTTGGAGCCGCGTCCAGATATCGGCTGAGGTCTTGCAACCAGAAGTCTATCTCAACATGTCAGTCGACAGACCACTCCGAAGGAGGAACTGTGCAGCTTCATCCTTTGTATTCCAGGCGTCGAGTGCCTTCTGTTCAGCAGCTGAAGGGGTACCAATGATCACAGGGACTTTTGATGTTCCATTTACCCAAGGCCAAAGCTGCTTATTTTGAAGTGCTCCCCGCATCCTAAGGACCCAGATGTCATAGTCTGTCCCCCCGAATCTATCCTTTTCCCTAAATCCCTCCCCAACTAGATTAGCGTCACCCATGTTTTGGGACATCTCTCCTCCTCACAGTGAGGATGTGATGGATGAATTACTAATGCACCTGTATGATCCTTTGCAGGTTAACAGGTGTGAGGATTCAGGGAAGAGCTATGATGCTACAAGTGCATCAAGGGTAGGCTGCAACTGCAGCCTGTTCTTCACAGAGGTAAGATGGGTTCTGTACGCTGGTCAGCCTTGTGCAGGTTGACCATCTCCTTATCTACCTTTTCCTTTATGTTATGTTTCCTAATCTCCCAGCGATTAAAGAAATAGGTCATGCATGATGGACACGAGTTTGGATGCTCAAATTTATGATGCTTGTTAGTTTTTGTAGCATGCTTACAAGCTATCCCTCTGATTGCAGGGTTAGCAAGAAGAGCAGGCTTTAACAAAGCAAGCAATTTGAAATCCAAGTGACCAACCTGCTCCAGCAATGATTGTAAGTCCTCAGAAAGAGCAGCAATTTTTCGACTTATGTTTTCAAAACGTCTGTCTACATGTCGCTGTTGTGATTCTAGTCTAGAACTTAAATGTGATATGCTGGTGTGCGGTGCTACGTTTGTGGTTAGGAAACCCCGAAGATTGCTGTTACCAACAATAGCAGGTTGCACATTTGGGAGATTTTGAAGAGTCCTCAGTGGAGGGGCAGGCGCCTGTTGGTGAAGATCAGCAGTTCTTCTTACTGCGTTCACTTGCGCACCAGGTTGTATTTGGCGATTGTGCCATCCAGGCCGCATCTGCCCGTCCTGAGGATCGGCCATTCATTTGGCCAAAATTCTTATATTTTAGAAAATTCCAAGAAACATTTTGTAATTCTATATGATTTTTATAAAGATATTTGCTGCTTCTGGCAGCCGTTCTAGCGTACCTGATGACAGATTGCTTTGCAACAATCTGGCAATAGATGCGCTATAATGGGCTCCTAGAAATGCAAAATTCCTATAAACAAATCAAACAAAATAACTACAAAAAGGGTTTCTCAAACATTTTCTTGATTTCCTATTAGAAATTGTTTTCTAATAAAGAAACAAACACAAAGAACTTCTATATGCACATCTATATGTGCACAATTTAATGTGCATTCTTGTGAATGCAATGCACCTAGCATGGCTCGATACCATGTGGAAATATGATAATGGTGCAAACCAATTGAGTATTTATCAATTACATTATTGTATATATGTGCATAAAGACATAAGTAAGTATTAATTGTAGCAACTAGACTTATTCTAGTAGCCAAGAGACATGACCTTTGGCCTAGAGACGCAACCCTAATGAAAGGGTAAGCTATTTAAATAAAGCTATATACACACATACTATAACATCGCACCAACCACCTTCACATCGCACCAACCACCTTCACTATTGCGATGCGATTTCGTCTCGGCCTACTCCAGCCTGTGGCTTCTTCGCTCCTCACTTGTGAGTGCGGCTCTGCCCTTAACGTCTCTGGTGTCCACCTTGCTCGTTGTCCCCACGGGGGTCATCGCATTGCCACTCACGACGCCATCCGTGACGTCATGTTTGCCATTGCTCGCGAAAGTGGCTATATGGCTGGAGGGAGCGGGAGTATACTCTTCTTCTGTGTCGCTCAATCGGGGTGGACTTATACCTGTCCGTGGCGACCGTTGTGGTGGCGGATGGGTAGTTCTTGACCGCATGTGACGCCACCTCCGCCAGTCATCACCAACCGTCCGGTGCCGCCGTGCGGCTCTCAAGGTCCGCAAGTATAGCGAGGATGCAAGCGGGCCACCTTTTTATCCCGCTTGCTCTAGAAACGTATGGGGCAATGGTGAGGACTTTGACAAATTCGTCAAGTCTTGTGCCAAAGCTTACCATGCGCAGTATAGTGGTTGTCCTCTCAGACTTCACAAAGATACTTCCGACGGGTTTCTATTGCTCTTCAACGCACTCTCAGCGATTCTCCATAAGGGGCGGCGGTGGGTGATACCTTTCCTCTTCCTCCGTGGTTTGCGGGCCGTTTATTCTACCGCATATGACATTGTGGGTGCAGTTGGTCACTTTAGGTAGGGAGCTCAGTTGCTCCTCTTCACTCCGACCCCCGGGTCCCCATTTGTTGTCCCTTCCTAGATGGTCTCTTTCATCGTTCTTTCACCTCAATAAATCATCTCTTTATCATACTATATAACCAGATATATTAAAACTCTAAGTAATAACTCAACACCCTATCTTCAATAATGCCGTGAGTATAGTAGCTCAGTTCTTAAAGTCACATGGCAAGGCTCATTGGGGTGCTGTCAAGCGCATTTACAGGTACCTCAGAGGGACAATGGACTATGGTCTACACTATGTGTGCAGCAGTAAGAGGGAGTTCACACTTGCCTCATATGTAGACGCTAATTGGGCTTCTGACTCAGATTCTCGGAAGAGCCTTTTAGCACATGTGTTCTTGTTGGCCATGGGTGCTGTCAATTGGTCGTGCAAGAAGCAGACCTCACTTGCCCTCTCGTCCACGGAAGCCGAATATAAAGCCCTAACATACGCATGCAAGGAATTAGAATGGGAGAGACAGTTTTGGACTCAATCAACTTACCACAGGAAGGTCCAACTCTGCTCTTATGCGACAATATGTCCGCCATAGCTCTTGTGTCAAATCCTCGCTTTCACGCAAGGACTAAGCACATTGAATTGTATCACCACTACACCCGTGATGTGGCTGAAAGAGGCAAAGTAAAGGTGCAATACATTAGTACTGATGAGAACACAGCTGATGTTCTTACAAAAGGCTTATCCAAGCTCAAACACTATAAGCACCTTGCAGCCCTTGGGCTCAGAGTTTTCACTATGCCTATAGCAGGAAATTAACCTACCTAATGCAGCAGAGAGGACAACTGCCAAGAAAATGACATGTCCTCGCAGGGACCAGTCTTCAGCTCATGTCACTGGGTCCTTCGTGGACAGGGCATGTACTTATGCTATCCCTCTATCTTCATGCTGCATACAGGTGAGTGTCAGTACAGGTTACTTGGAACGTTCATGGATGAAGCTTAGTTGCTAAACCTAGCCGTGGATGCTGCCAAGTATAGTAAGTGAGTTGCAAAACAACAAATCAGACTTACCAGTTTCAGACTGGTGGGCGGTAGATGTATCCAAGGAGCTCTAGCTCTTTGATGACTGCTCGACATTCGGCTGGAGTCAAAGGGTGAGCCAGGATGTCCTTGGGTGGCGTCTTCTGCAGAAGTTCCTCCAGCTGCCGTGTCCTTTCCTTTGCAGAATTCGGAATAGTCTTCAACTCGTCGCACTTCTCCAAGGTTTTGTGGAGGTGCCACAGGAGGTTTCTATCAGCTTAGCTAGGCCACCAAGAGTTAGGGCTACCAACATGCTACGGTGCTGCAGAGGGAGCTATCATGCCGTGTGATACTAATCTATGCACTTGGGTTTAGTGTTTGATTAGCATTAATTAATCTAATTACTTATCTTTAAGTAAGTAATTAGTGTCAATTAATCTAAGGTGCTTATATTAATTAAGCATTGATTAATGTTAATTATTCTAAGGTATTTTGTTAATTAAGCATAGATTAGTGTTAATTAAACATGATTAGCAATAGCTAAGTAGATAAGCTCAAGTAATATGCTTTGGCATATTCCTTGTATATTATAGTATATTCTTATGATACAATAGCTAAGTGGATAGGCTCAAGTCATATGCTTTGGCATATTCCTTGCATATTATAGTGTATTCTTAGGATATTTCCGGCATATGCTGATGCCAATAGGATATCTTAGGAATATGCATGCCGTGGTCTAGTATATAGACCCTTCCATTGAGGACAAGCTCGATCATAGCTTGTCCTCTAGATATGCAATGCAAGGGTGTTGTGAGGAGGCCAAAGCTATGACTCAGAGCGATGTGAGGAATTGCGTGTTGTTCTCGTGGGGAGAGTGTGTTTGTGCCACGATGCCAGGCGATGCCAGCGATGCCAGGCGATGCTAGGCGATGCCAGGCGATGCCAGGCGATGCCAGGCGATGCCAGCGATGCTAGGCGATGCCAGGCGATGCTAGGCGATGCCAGGCGATGCTGGCGTGCTAGGCGATGCTAGGCGATGCCAGGCGATGCTAGGCGTGCTAGGCGATGCCAGGCGATGCTAGGCCGTGCTAGGCGAGGCGAGGCGAGGCAAGCGCCGCAAGTAGGCAAGGGACTCAAGTGTGCCCAAGGCTTGAGGCCAGAGAGGACCAAGCCCAAGGCCAAGGAGAGGAGGCGAAGCCCAAGCCAAGGCCAAGGAGAGGAGGCGAAGCCCAAGTCCAAGGCCAAGGAGAGGAGGCGAAGAAGCCCAAGTCCAAGGCCAAGGAGAGGAGGCGAAGCCCAAGTCCAAGGCCAAGGAGAGGAGGCGAAGAAGCCCAAGTCCAAGGCCAAGGAGAGGAGGCGAAGAAGCCCAAGTCCAAGGCCAAGGAGAGGAGGCGAAGAAGCCCATACCAAGGAGAGGAATGAGGCCTCCACAAGGGGGGCTGGCCTTTTAAGGCCAACCAACCAAGGGAGAAACAAGAGTATTTTACTCTTGGGCCCCGGATTCCAAGGGATAAGGGAGAAGTGGATAGACATGGGTATGTCATCAGTCCATTTGATTTCACTTTCTGTCCAAAACTCCTAGTTAGTTGGCACCCCATCCAGACGATCCATCCATCCAGGGTGCTTAACTCTGAGTTCCTATGCCTTTGCTATCCAACTCACCCAGCTTTTTGACCAATGTAGCCTGCAGAGTATTTGTATGCAATTTTAACATGCATAGATACTTAGAGGTTTCACTAATCACGATCTAAGATAGCGGGTGTGTTAACCTTGATTAAGGGTTTGATCTAGCCACTAACCGCCTGGAGTGCATGCCTGGACACACTCGATCCGGACGGAGCTACCAACCAGCAAGTCCATCAGAGCGAATTCGAAGTCCCGACCAAGAGAGAGAAGTGCGAACACCTCGATTTTGGTACCAAGGACGCGGAGGAACCCAGACACAATCAACAATCTTTGAAGGATCCGGAGTGGCAACACACAAGACACGTTAGTGCCGGACAACTCGGTGAGCGGCAATGAGGAGGACTTGTCTCTTGGAGTCGCCAAGATGGGAGGAGACAAGGATCGAATGGAGTTGTTCACAGGAGCGGCACCTTGCCACCGGAGGACTTCATCGAGAAGTACGGTGTGTGCGGAGATGGAATTGAAGACCGGATACACGAAGCGATACGGCTTCATCCAAATGCCGAAGTACTTGGGGGATGAAGCATTGGCGTGCTATCGCGAGCACAAGGCGAGGTTGTTGAGCGCACATCCGGAGGACCAGTGAGTACAAGCTCAAAGGAACGGACGAGCAGTGGCACCGAGTGGGCACGATCCCATCAAGAGATGTTTGACATCTTCCTGGAGTTTCGCAAGCACGGATGAGAAGATCTCCGGTGACACACTTCAAGATGAAGTCGAGACCGCAAAGATGGCTTATCAAGAATCGACCGCTGGTACGTGACACCAAGATCATGAGTGACCGACGGGTCAGCAGAGAAGTACTTGCAGCATTGCCATATGCACGCGCATGAAGGTGCAACAAGCGGTGCACAAGAGGGCAACACTACACCCTCAAGGAAGTGTACGAGATGGTCGACAAGATAGGGCCACGACACTTTCTCTCGTGTTGCAAGTGATTACTCCAAAGACAAGTAGGAGTGGTGGACGACATGACCGACGGAGGTCGAGTGGAGGAGCTCGGCGAGACAAGCCACCCACAGCCCCAAGTGACGAGCCCTGCGTGAGGTGCCGAGGACGGACCATTCCCTCATGAGTGCGAGCATGCATTCGGAGGAGTCAAGGGTGAGGAGCCATGCCCTAGGTGTGGAGGTACGGCACAATGAAGCGGCATGTTGGGAGAAGCATCCGGAATTGCGGCCTACGGGTTATCGAGCAGCAACCCCGGCCAATGCATCTGCGTCAACCTCATCCACAAAATCAGCGAAGAGCAAAGGCGCCGTGGAGGAGGCACCGGCGAAGTCCCGTGGACAAAAGAAACGGGAAGCATCAAAGAAGACGATGGACAGCTACGTGGCACGCCTCGCAAAGCTGGAGAAGTTGGTGCGGAAGGCGAAGATCAAGGAGAGCAGCAGTTCATCATCAGAGGACGAAGAAGATGAGCACAAGCTTGGATACATGGCGACTGTGACCAGATCCAAGGGCAAGGGGAAGAAACCTCTGGCAGCTACGAGAGAAGATAGCTCAGAGGAAGAAGAGGACGTCTTGACACCTGCAGTGCGGAAGACACGGAAGGAAGCTTCGGATCCTCTTCCTGAACCTATGCCAAGATGCCAAAGTCGTTTGAGCCATTGCCAGGAACAACTGCGGGAGCAACATCAAAGTCCAGTGGGCGATGTGGAGAAACCCATGTGATTGCACGAGACGATGGCACAAAAGCTTCTGGAGATGCCATGTTTCAGCCTACAAGACATGGGGTTGAGCGTGAAGGAAGTCAGGGGTTTGACTCGGCGGATGTTGACAACCCTTGAAGACGAAGCAAGTGTCCAAGATTTGCCACAGCAGGTAGCAATGATGTCATTGCTGACCTCCGAACCAAGCATCTCTGTGGAGAAGCGGAATGCTGCACGAGTGGGGGTGGCTTTGGTCAACAATCGGGAGAGGCACATTGAAATCAATGGATTCGCACCAAGGAGGGTGTTGATTGACACCGGAGCACAGCCGGTGATCGTTGGAAGAAGAGTGAAGGAAGCGTTGGGTCTCCACCAAGAAAGGTTGAAGGAAACCAAGTGGAAGATCCGCACTGACGAGCACTGGCAAGTGTTTTCATTCAAACCAAGACTTTTTGTCGAGGCACCGGAAGACACATTTGATGTCACACGCTGAGCAGGTGGTTTGTACAGTCAGTCGGATTTGTGGACAACCGATGAACGGATTGCCCGCATCCCTCTGCATGCATGGCAAGGATCATGAGAACCTCATTGCCAACAGCTCACCCAAAGGTTTGGCGCCAGAGTGAAGGACACGCCATACGTGCTTGAACCTCTTGGCGTGTGTCTAACAACCGCAACTGACCTGATGGAGGATTTCGACGAGGAGGAGGAAGACAAGCTAGGGTTGCAACCACCCTCAGAGGAGGTTCTTCAAGTCAGCCGGACGGAGCTGGTGACTGCAGCAATGAGCCGTGCAAAAGCTGTGGAGGATGGTGCAAGAGGACCAGTGTCCTATGAGCCGGAGAACTGCTGTAAGTTCTTGCCTAGGGTTGAGCCTGCTGACCTAAACACCTGTGTCATCACATGGCGACCTCGGAAGGTGGCATAGTGCTCGTGGAACTCTTTGGAGGCATCGCACCGGCCAGCGCAAGCAAGTGTGGCATCAAAGTGCGAAGATACGTGCATTGTGACCCGGATCCAAAAGCAAGGATTGTGCGCGTAAGAGACTTGATGGGGAGTACCCAACCTCCGACGGGAGTAGTGAAGGGTTACCGTGAGGCGCCGATGGATGTTCGCATGATAGGGTTGTCCCATTTGAGTTGTCTTGGGCAACCGTGGACCTTGTCATCGCAGTTGGGAGTGTCAAGGACTATCCTCCGCAGAAAAGGGTCAAGGTCTCAAGGATCCACGAACAACATTGTTCTATGACGATGAGGATCTTGCGCTTGATCCGTAAAGGGCAAGAAAGGCCTTGTGGATACATGTTGGAGAATGTGCCAAGATGCATGAGCATGAAGAAGCAAGTCCGGAGGATTTTGGCATGATCCGAGGAGTGACCGAGAAGGAACGGTGTCGATTGCTTGGGCAAGCATTTGACATGGAACATGATGACCGTTGTTTAGCTGAGTCGCTACCAACTTCAAACCAAGAAGGCGGGGTTGAAGGCGGTTCGGGTGAAGGATTCGACTCGCATCTCAACAAGAGAAGGCGAGTTTGGAGGCAAGGAGAGTAAGCGTAGAGGAAGCGTGCAAGCCATCCGAGCCACAACACATGAGTGGTTAACAGCATCGAGTTGAAGAGCAATCAGGGCCCTAAAGGAGTTGTTGGAGGCATCGCGACATGTGTTTGCTTTCACGCTATGGAGATGGGGAAGTACACCAAAGGGAAGTTCCACATAGAACTAATCAAGGATGAACAAGTGTTCGCAGAGGCAGCTCGAAGGCAAGAAGAAAATGGCGAGCAACCGGGGGAGAGTAGTCCACATGAGCATGAGGATGTCAAGACAACCTCCACTCATGGACAAGGTTCATAACCTGGACGACATTCAAGGAGATTGGTTTTGTGCACAATGCGCTACATGAGGTGCGACGTGTAGTCTACTAATGATAATGTTTTGACTTAGAGTCTCACATTATCGGGGATTGGTTGCACCTATATCTGCGTATTAGATTTGTTTGCTTGGTTGTTTGTTGAGGAAGTGCTTATATGAATTCAAGTGCTTACCTCGTGCGATGACCGCCATGCCGTGTGATACTAATCTATGCACTTGGGTTTAGTGTTTGATTAGCATTAATTAATCTAATTACTTATCTTTAAGTAAGTAATTAGTGTTAATTAATCTAAAGTGCTTAATTAAGCATTGATTAGTGTTAATTAATCTAAAGTGCTTATGTTAATTAAGCATTGATTAGTGTTAATTAAACATGGTTAGCAATAGCTAAGTGGATAAGCTCAAGTAATATGCTTTGGCATATTCCTTGCATATTATAGTGTATTCTTAGGATACAATAGCTAAGTGGATAAGCTCAAGTAATATGCTTTGGCATATTCCTTGCATATTATAGTGTATTCTTAGGATATTTCGTATCTTGATGCCAATAGGATATCTTAGGAATATGCGATGCCAGGTCTAGTATATATAGACCCTTCCATTGAGGACAAGCTCGGATCATAGCTTGTCCTCTAGATATCTAATGCAAGGGTGTTGTGAGGAGGCCAAAGCTATGACTCAGGAGCGATGTGAGGAATTTGCGTGTTGTTCTCGTGGGGAGAGTGTGTTTGTGCCACGATGTGCGAGCTACTCCCTCCGTTATTGATTTGCACCTATATCTCGCGATTAGATTTGTTTGGTTGTTGGTCGAGGAAGTGCTTATATGAATTCAAGTGCTTACTCCTGCTGACGTAGCCGGTTGCTGATGCTCTCTGTCGAGGGAAAGCTCGCGCTTTCTCACTGTCACCATGTCTCGCTTGATTCTTACTATGGCCGGGTGGTCACCGGCCCTCCCGTCTCTCAACAGAAGTGATCATCTCCTACCTGGATCGAGGCTGCTGGGCCGGAGAGCCCAGAAGAGCTCGCCATCGCGGCCCACCACAATTGTTGCCGGAAGGATCGCGGCGATGAGGGCTATAAGTAGGAGGCTCCATGGCTCAAGCAGCGTGGTCCATGCTCCGCATGGAGGAATTGAAGGGATTACCGCGAGTAACCGCCTCGCTTACACTTAATGATGCACGCTGCTATGCTCACGCCGTAACCGCGCTTGGGTTAAGAGGAGTGTTAGTAAATAGGTTTTAATCCTTGTTATGTTAATTAGGTTATTTATGTAACTTAGGGTTACACACGCTTTGTATTTAAAGACCTTTGTGCTTTATTAATTCATTCGTGCATTGTGTGTGTCTTTGTGTAAGAGCACTCCGCTATATTTATTCTGAGGGAAAGCTCGCGCTTTCTCACTGTCACCATGTTCCCGCTTGATTCTTACTTGCGAGCTGGTCATCCTCCCTGCGTCAGTGTGATCATCTCCTACCCTTTGGTGATCGAGGCTGCTGGGCCGGAGAGCCCATGATGCTCGCCATCGCGGCGCCCACCACAATTGTTGCCGGAAGGATCGTGGCGATGAGGGCTATAAGTAGGAGGCTCCATGGCTCAGCAGCGTGGTCTCCATGTCTGCGAGGAATTGAAGGGATTACCGCGATGGCTCGCTTACACTTAATGATGCACGCTGCTATGCTCGCTGCCGTAACCGCGCTTGGGTTAAGAGGAGTGTTAGTAAATAGGTTTTAATCTTGCCTTGGGTTATGTTAATTAGGTTATTTATGTAACTTAGGGTTACACACGCTTTGTATTTAAAGACCTTTGTGCTTTATTAATTCATTCGTGCATTGTGTGTGTCTTTGTGTAAGAGCACTCCGCTATATTTATTCTGAGGGAAAGCTCGCGCTTTCTCACTGTCACCATGTTCCCGCTTGGATTCTTACTTGCGAGCTGGTCATCCTCCCTGCGTCAGTGTGATCATCTCCTACTCCTTTGGTGATCGAGGCTGCTGGGCCGGAGAGCCCATGATGCTCGCCATCGCGGCGCCCACCACAATTGTTGCCAGAAGGATCGTGGCGATGAGGGCTATAAGTAGGAGGCTCCATGGCTCAGCAGGCGTGGTCTCCATGTCTGTACAGAGGAATTCGAAGGGATTACCGCGAGTAACTGGCCTCGCTTACACTTAATGATGTGCACGCTCAAGCTATGCTCTGCTGCTGTAACCCGCGCTTGGGTTAAGAGGGAGTGTTAGTAAATAGGTTTTAATCTTGCCCTTGGGTTATGTTAATTAGGGTTATTTATGTAACTTAGGGTTACACACACAGTTTTGTATTTAAAGACCTTTGTGCTTTATTAATTCATTCGCTCTTGTGCATTGTGTGTGTCTTTTGTGTAAGAGCACTTCCGCTATATTTATTTACAGAGGGGGAGTGGATTCTTTCCTTTCAGGGAGCGCCCATATACTTTGCTTGCTCTCAAGGCTGACCTGTTTCTGATCTAAGGGGACTAGGTAGAGTTGCATATGTGGTTGTAATTGACTCTACTCGGGATGCTGTCTACGAGCATGTCATCAACTCTCCGGGTTGGGCGGTAGAGGGATGCGCTACAACCAAGGTTCACAAGTACACCCATATGTAGGAAGGTCATACTTTCATTCCTTTTGCTATTGAGACTCATGGGGCCATGGGCAAGGACTTCTCGAGGTTTATCAAGGGTTGTGCTAAAGCATATCGCATCCGCAAGAACGAGGCAGGTCTCCCTTTTTCATGTGTGGTGGCATTCTTCCGGCAACGATTATCCATTGCTCTACAAAGGGCAAACGCAATTTTCAGGACAACTTCGAACGCGGGGAACGTAGGTTCTTCAATTCTAGAGTGGTAAGTAAGCTCCTCCTTATTCCAGATTATGACATCTTGGGAGCGGTAGGTAGCTTCAGCGAAGACATCCGGGTGGCCTAGTCCCCCCTTGGTCTAGGGCCCTCTAGGGGGTTGTTCCCTACCACCCCGGTGTAGATGGGACAAGGGTGCATATTTATAAAGTCTCCATGTATATATAAAGTTAAACCTATTAAAAAGTGTAAATATCAAAAAAATATAAAATAAAAGTTTTTACAGTGAGTAGGTATTTGAAATTTAAAGTTGAGCATATCCAAATGATACTAGGTACCCACCTCTTAACTTGTTTATTTATTTAATTCCATTAAAATTTTCAAGTAAACTTGTTCTTCCTAGTAAGACAACATGATTGATACAAAGATTAAGAAAATTTTAGGAACTTCAGGCATAGCACATAAATTGGACAAGGAAAGTATTGTAGCATATATTACTAATATTTCTCCTTCAAAAAATAGAAAACCTATTTCTTTATTTTCAATGTGTAAGCAAAATATGATAGGTGATTCTGTAGTCATACACATTTAGTTTGAGAATGATTTAATTTGAGAATTTAGAGATCCTTCAAGAAAATAATCCAAATTTAAAATTAAAACATCCTTCAAAACATATTCTAATTTTAGGAGTAAACAATCCTGCAAAATGCCGCTTGCTGACCCCAAAAAAAAGGCAAAGAAGGAGAAGAAAGTGAAACTACCTGCATATTGGACTGAACCCGTGGATATGGAACCATTTTGGAACTTAAGCGTATGTTGAAAAGACATGATTTAATTTAGTTGCTTAAAATTAATATTATTTTTAATATTTTGACTCAATCAGGGCAAGGATCTTATTGAAACACCTGTAGGGTTGACTGCAACCATACTTGGAGTGAAGTAAGAACTAAAAATTTTCATTATTTGATTACATACTTGCACGAAAATCCGATATAAGATTATAAAAATGATCTTGTCTTTCAATCCAGATATCCTACAAAACAAAGGGATATAGAAGCAGGAGGTAAGCTTTGGGTAGAATATCCAGCATATGGAGCTGGTGTGAAATCCACAATTGAAAAGGATATAGAAGGGTAAACATCTGTGCAAACTTACAATTGTCTTGTTGTACATTGATTATTATTATTATGTGAGGTAATTACCTTTGAACATGAAACAGTTATAAACGTTGTCACGAAGCTAATCACATATGGAGATTGGTGCACGAATTCCGAGCGGTAAGTAAGCCTAATGAAATTGTTCCTAACATCATGTTCATCCGGGTTCCATGTCCAAGCAAGGTTGACAACATACTTAGAATCAACTGTACTACATGGAGAACAACATATTGTTTTATCAAAGTGAATGTTTCTATCCATACGGTAAAAGATATTTTTCATACATGAGGTAAGTGCATATATCAGATTTATCTTAGAATATATTTTAATAAAATATCTAAAGTTATTTTATTGTACTTAAATAATATTATTTTATGGTTTATTAATAAAAAGTTGGTTTGTACAGAAAGCTGATGTAGTAGATGAAGAATTTGCCTTGGTAAAATTGTTGAATGGTATATACCGGGCTGAATTAGAGGCTAAGGCTCAAGGCAAAAAAAAGAAAAAGAAGAAATCCGCTCCACCTATATGATATGTTTGTTTTGTAAAGATTTAGCTATAATAATGGCTCATAATATCTATTTATATGATAGTTAGATTTATTATATGCGGAATATATCCTCCATTTCGTTGTCACGGACCTTGGATGATCTTCCTCAAACATGTGATCATGAATGATCATCCCCTAAGTTGTCCCCTATACTCTCCTTTGCTGAATGGGTTTATCTCAAAGGGTCTACAATCTCTCAAACATAGCCTTCCATTGGAGGATGGGTTTATCCCAAGAGGCCTACTATCTCTCGAAAATAGCCTAGAGGATGGGTTTATTCCAAAGAGATATACTATCTCTCCAAAATAGCCTCCACTTGTGAAACGACTCTACTATCTCTTGAACATAGCCTTCCCCTGTCCATAATGAGCTTGAATTTTTGGTGGAAACACCATCAGATTGATTCATGTGAGCTTGAATTGTCTTTCCCCAAGTTGTTCTATGATCTTGCTCGTTAGAGGGGTTTATTGCAATGGTCATTGCTCAAGCTATCATATGATACATGAGTTTATCCCAATCTTCAATGGTCTCCCTTAGCTCAAGCTATCCTATGATACATGGGTTTTTCTCGATCTTTAATGGTTTTTCCTTAGTGTCTTTTACTAGAGGTTTATCCCAATGATCTTGTGCCAAAACTATTAGGTCCATTCTGATTTTGAATGGCCTTGCTCTAGCTATAATTCTATGTCAGAGAAGTTTATCCCAATGATCTTTCTCAATACTATATATCCTATGATAAAGAATCACATGAGCTGCCCTAATCTTCCCTTCCCTCGAGCTGCACTATGATAGTTGGGCTGTCCAATCTCTTAGATCTAATGAAGCATTATAATTTTTCATCAAATGATGGAGGGTGATGAGCCACTTCTCAAAGTGGCTCATCATCTACCACACCAAACCCTATGCATTCACGAAGACATACAATCTCATAAATGATAAATTACAAAAGACGCAAAAGATGGCACAATTCTTAGAGACGTGGAAATTCGTAATGCAGCAAAGCATGCAGCATTGCAGACCCTCTGCACCATAGGAAAGGGCTGTCAAACGCGGCAATGCCGAGAACTGATAATCAGCACCCCGATAACACTGATTTAGGAGCATTGGAAGCAAGCGCATACGCTTGCTCCGGGAATATCAAGAAGTCAACAATTCGATTAGGTGTACGCGAAACAATGAAAACACCTTTTTCCACGTCTGAAGCAGAGCGCAAGGTCCTACAGCCTCTTAGCTAGCAAACAGTCTCCCGCTTCTCTGTAAATTGTAGAATGGACATTAATCACCTTGCCCTGTCCCCGAGCAATAAGGATGGACGAAATGCTTGTTGCTCCGTTGCTCCGGCGTTCAAGAATCTTGACCTTGTCTCTTGGAACGCTCATGCTCCTCCCGCGCCCGCAGATGCCGAACTTCATTTGGCCAATTGACGGCATAAGCAAAGAGGCCGATGACGATGAAGACGTCGTGGAGCGGGCGGATGCTGCTAGTCTTGATGTACTGCCGATTGTAGTTCTGCACGAACGACCAGGTGCTGCGCTTCACATTCTCGCTGGTCACGACCTTCTTGAGGTGCTCTGGCACGTCTTTCACCTTCAAGTCGGCCAGCCCTTTGAGCATCGTGATCATCTTTCTTCCTCTTGAGCTGCTTCTCGGCGTCGCGATTGAAACAAAAGACGTAAGGCGGGTTACGGACGTATTTGAGTTTCCGAAGTTTATTTATTTATTAATACGGCGTCACATGACACCGGGTATTTAAGCCGGTGAAAGCAGACGGGCATTCGAGGCTGGTAGAATTGGAAGAAGGATGAGCTTGAGGTGCGAATGCAGCCTCCAGCTGCTGCCGAGACAGGCGATTCCCGGGATTAGATATGACAGGGGGAAGGGCGGGGGAACCGTTAGGATGATGCCTGCCGAAGTCACCAGCATTTCATTTGCAAGGTCTGAGATCGTGTATGCCCCATTCTCTGACCACCGGAGTCACCCCAGGCATGTCTGCCTGGCCGGTGGGGCTCGGCAGAGGAAGCCTCAGTTGTGGAAGACCAAAACTCGGCGGGGAACCGTAAGCAAGGGTAACAAATTGGTAGAGATGGTAAGCCTGGTGGTATATGCGCAGCTGTCGGTCGCCGGGGGTCTCAGTTTGTATTGAGTTGGTTGTGAGTGGCCCTGCAGGTTTTGTCACTTTCCAATGTCAAAGAAGAAGTGTATGGTGCACTGGATGCGTGGACAGCTTGGGAGCTGGAATTTCCTTTGGTTGCTGTGAAGAAGGCTCTTAAAGTCCTTCAGCAAATGAAGGAGTACAAGAGAGTGATTCAGGTATTGCAGGCGCAGGCACTCTTGTTCTATTATTCTTTAAGGTGTTGTGCCGTGGAATGGAAGCTGAACATTTGCTTGTCTGGCAGCTGACTAAATGGATGCTCAGCAAGGGCCAAGGTAGGACATTGGGCACATATGACACCTTGATACAGGCTTATAATGCGGAAGGCAGGATAGAAGAAGCAGAGGCTCTCTGGGAGAAAGTATTTGCACAGTATATGGAGTGTGTACCTAGAGTAATGTTTGGTCGGGTTGTGTACATGTATGAGTCGCACGGGATGTCGGAGAAGGCTATTGAGGTGGGCTCACTCCTACTGGCTTGCTAATGAGCTAGTCGATATTCCTTCCTGCTCTGCTGCTAAAATTGTTTCTAACTCCTATTTGAACTCGTAACTGCAGCTGTTCTTAGACATGGAGGAGCTAGGGGTGAAACCAGATAGGCGTACAGCTGAGCTAGTCGCTGGCATCTATGCCAAGATGGGGAAGATTGAGAGACAAGAAGAGATATTGGCTAAATACCCTCGCCCTATGTTTGAATGGCGTCGTTACAAAGGCAAATGGATCAGAGCTCGTATTCAAGAGTCCCCTGAAGGTGTGGCCAGTCCAACCTTTCGTGAATGTGGTGTGGATTGGTTGTCTTCGCCATTCTCGCTCTCTATCAGCAGTGGAAAATTGACCATGTCGCCTATTTGTGAAAAATTTCAGATGTCCCTTATGACTCAGACTCCCAGCATGCTGATGAGTCGGATAAGGACGAGGATGGTTACACAGACAAAGGGGATGGCAGTCAATACACACAGGATACAAAAACTTCCGGAGATGGCAGTCAAGACAGAAAGGATACAAAAGCTTCCGAAGATGGCTGTCAAGACACAAACGATACAAAAACTTCCTAGCTGAGTAAGTCCAGACATATTCGATAGAAGCACCCGGTTGTTTCAATGTGCTAGTGGGTGCCGTACGTAGCCTCTGAGAAACTTAACCCCTTGAATACTGCGTTCTTAACAGGGTACATGTCATGGAGGGATGGGACAGAGATAAACTACGAGGACGGGCCCTCGTCAATCTGTTAAAGTCTGCTGCCAGTATCGTCTTGTGGGTGAGATTTCTGAAAAGCACCCTTTTGCTGAGTGCATTCACTGCTGACCCTATCTGGCATTCTGAAAACTTCTGCTGCGTTCTGGAACGTGTGCACTCTTGCGTTGAAAACAGATATGGAGAACAACAACATATTTTACGGACACAATGCTAATGCCACCTCCTGGCAGGTTCTTAGCGGGTCACCTGGAGAATTTACACACGACATTTGAAACTGAACAACCAAAGCATGCAATTCGGATACTATTTTTAGCATATTGTCTCTCATAACGGGAGGACGGCCCGCATCGCTTGTATAAAAGATAACTATTACAAAACAATGCAACTGTTTATTCGCGCGTCTAAGCTCAAAATTTGCAAGATGGTATTGTTGCTACCATACAGTGCTCAGTCCCAGCTTGCCTCTGTTCTGGGAGTAAGCTGCCACGTTATGACATGCATGATGCACTTGAGGTCAATCAGACGGGGGTTCAGTCCCGTCATGAAGGGCACAGCATACAGCGGCCTTCTGATGCCCCTTATAGACTTGTATAGTTTCCCCAGAGGCTATGTCCCAGAGCCGAGCGGTCTCATCTGAAGAAGCTGCAGAACCCAAAGTAAGGTGAGCAAACTTGTCGCCATGCCCGAACGTAAGTCACACGCCAATCTGCAGAAGTCACGAGAGGTGTATGCCGTACCAGAAACAAGGTAGGCACCATCCACAGAGAACACGCAGTCCCAGACCCAACGATCGTGCCCTGAGAGAGGTCGGCATCACAGAGAGAGTTAAGAAGGATGGTCTTCACCACTAGACACAACTTTTCAGATTGGCTTTCGGTTGGGCACCTGTTAGTGTACGTTCGAGCGTGAAGTTGCTGGCATTCCAGATCTTCACAGTCTTGTCAGATGAAGTGGTAGCAAGATAGCTGCAAAATAGACACGATTGATGTTCAAAGCGGAAGAGCTTCTATATCCATGTCCCTCTGAAGTAACGGACTGGTTTCAGGGCCAAAGACAAACACCGATACGGTTCACAGTACTCAGGAGACAGTAGACACTTGAGGATGTAGGCTTTATGAGCGTCAAGCTTGTGCAGAGGCTCGAAGTTAGTAGTTGACTGCACAAGAATCATAGGGTCTGATTAGCTCATGACAAATAATTCATGCAGATTCTGATCAGACGACACTGAGCCCCACCAACCTGGTTGTTTGGTAACCGCCAGATGAAACATGTCCCGTTGTTGTTTGCTGCAACAACAAGACTACCATCCCACATGACAGTTAAGGACCTGATAGCTGTGTCCACCTCAGGAACCTGGAGCATTAGTCACAAAATAATGTCATATACAAATCAGGTGAACATATAAACGGACAAAATCACACCAAAGCCATATCAGGGATGGGAAAACCATCATCTGAGATACAAAGAAGCACAGAAGGAAACTCAACATTGACAAATTCTTTGAGGTATACCAACCAGCTCACAGCTGCAGATATTGCTCTTGAGATCCCAAACCCTAATATTTCCATGCTGATCCCCTGAGATCAACTCTCTCTGCAGTAACGTCCCATAAGCAAATGGAAACAATGCACCGCGGAGAGACATGAAAGCAAGACAGGCTTGGGCACATGCAGAGCACCTGGTTGGGATGGAGAACAACAGTGTTCACCGGTGCACTACTTTCATACTCTCGCTGGCAGGTTCCTGCCCTGAATACAACCACGAATAGCCTTCCTCAGGTGACTATTTCTCACACTAATGCACAATTGCAAGCGATGGTCAACAGAGTACGTAATCACAGAAGGGGATGACAAGCGAATACCTCAAGTCCCAAATTTTCACACTGCCGTCCTCTGAGCCTGAGTACATCCATTTTCCATCGCACTGGAATCCAAGCGCAGTCACATTGTTGGTGTGTCCATTGAAGCTCTTGACCTGATAGCGCGTCCAGTTAGCTACACAAGTGGCCGACACAAGAAGAGTCGCGAGTCGCAATAGGTGTCATGTTTCTACAACTGCCAGAAAGCAGCACATACAGGCAGGCTGTTACTGGAGTCCACTTCATAGAGACGAATGTGCGGGTTACCCGCTGCGGCCAGCAGCTGCTTGTCCGGCGTGATCTCGAGCTTGTTCACTTGCTGCAGCGACAGACAAGAGCAGCAAGAAACCGTCAACGAGGCATTTCACTACCCCCGCAGCGCCGTCACAATTGAGCCTCATGAGCCGCGGCAAGGGGCGAGCTGTCCCGGGCCCGTCCCTCTTGCAATAGCGACCAGCTTCCAATGCTCACGGCCGAAACAAGCCAGAGCTACGAAACTGCAAATTGAGAGCGTGGTGCAAGCCGCAGCACGCCAAAGAGACAGCAAGGCCAATTCCCGTCCCTCACAGTACGGCATTGCCAGATCTGATCTCCCTCCCGGCGGCGGGACATCCCGCAGCACTTAATTTCACATTCACAGTCCAAGAAAGCCATTCCTGCAACAATTAGCATGCCGCCTCCACAGCGGCCACGCAATTGGCCAAATTCCCGCCGCAACGAAGCACAAGCAGGCAGAATTGGCGCACAATTGGCCCGATCCCGCGCAGGGAGCAGTGGGCGGGCAGGGGCTGGTGCTACTGACCGAGTCGGAGTAGTTGAGAGTGCGGTAGCAGGTGCCGCTGTTGGCCTCCCAGAAGCGGATGGTGTGGTCATAGCCCGCCGTGGCCAGCACCACGGAGTGGTATGGCATGGCAGCCGCCGCGGGCGCAGAGGCGTGGAGGCGCTGAGGGCGCGGGAGCTGGAGCTGGAGCGGGCGCGAGCAGGAGGCCGAGGCTGAGGCGCAGAGTGAGCGGCACTCGGGCGAGGACGATCCCCATGCACAGGCAGGGACAGTGCGATGGCGATGCGTGCATGGGACAATCGCGCAGGCCCAGGCGCAAGGGAGACATCAGCGGGAAGGAGGCAAAGCCAGGCCCAGGCTGCAGGCTCGCAGGCACAGGACCAGGACCAGGCAGCCAGCCCGAGCCCGAGCCCGAGCGCGCAGCCAGGCGGCCAAGGCAGGCACATGCCCGGACGTGAGGCCGCGGTCCGCAACTCCCGGAGACCGGACCCCAACCCGGACACCCTGTTGTGTCACCGGTCGCCCGCCATCAAGGTTACGTTAACGCTGCTCTCAGATTCGCGGCATCTCGGTCGCCGCCTTCACTCTACTACCCTTCCTTATATCCCACCGGACAAACCCGAGGGGCCCGGGCCCGGGCCCGGCCCCGGGCGACGTCCCCAACGCGCCACACCCGGTCCCACTGTGCCTCTGCTGTGGCTTGTTGTCTACCTCTTTCCATTGTTCATCCACCAACAATGATTCACCTACAAGCCAATTCTGGTCCGGACCCCCTACTTTAATAGCATATAAGAGGATAAGATGATTTTTCGTAGCATAGAGGAGGAAGATCATCTATAGTCATGTCATATAAATAGAACTTTAAATTAGAAAATAAAAATCTTTTATGTATGTAGTTCGTACATTATCAATGAGAGAGAAAGTTGATGTACTAACATTTCATGGTAGATAGTGAAAAGACGATTGAGGACTCCTGTATAGTGGTACAATATCAATGTTTAGTAGTGCAATATCAATGACACACAATTGGGCGTTAAAGGACTCTAGGTACAGCTGGGTACATGATGAGAAAACATAAAGTCTCATGTGTCTCCATCCTAATACTCACTAGTACTGCTCGGCTACATATAAGATACGATCTTATACACCAATAATAACTATTGGTGAGACAATCAAGGACTTACATACTACTCGTGCAGCATCAATGCGACATAATTGGGGAGATGAAAGGACTTACGAGACCTACCTACTGCTCAGTAGGTGGCGAAACATCACTCTTATTTGTCTCCATCCTAAAGCTTACCAATAATGGAACTCGTTGAAGAGTAATAGAAGATGACAATGAAGTAACAGCGAAGTACATAGCTCTATATCCCCCACAAGTATGCAAGTCTTGAATTCTTTTGTCAAAGTAAAATAGGGCTGGTTTTACATATCCAAAGCTTGCGACAACCATCATATTGAGTTTTTAAGACCACCCAACGTTTCATATTTTCTCTCCCAAAAAATTCACAAGATTACACTTTAAATCCATCAATGTTGGTTTATGTAATTTGGTGTGATGTAAATACGAATATGACATTTGCTTTATTAGAAATGAGTAGGACACTAACCCTCAACTAGGTACATGTTGAAAATGGTTCTAACTCACGTTTGCATTATGTGTTCACCATCAACCCAAGGCTTTAATTCTGACACTAGCTCCCAAACAAGTACATATACTAGTTTGCACTCATCAAAACCTTTGGCTCCTTAGTAGGTTGCATTCACCATAACTCTAGGCACTAAATCCAATACTGACTCCCAACTCGATAAATATAGAAGCTCGCACTCATAAAACCCTTGGCTCCTTACCGTTTTGCACTCACCATAAGCCCAAGGTAATTTGAACACCGGCTCCCAACCAGATACGAATACTAGTTCGCACTCATCAAAACGCTTTGCTCCTTACCAATTTGTATGCACCACATCCCATGCAGCAGTTTTGATGCCGGTTCCCAACTACGTACATGTACTAGTTTGCACCCTTCAAAACCCTTGGCTCCTTACCGGGTTCGTATATATGTCAACCATCAAAAACCTGGACTCCTTACCGGGTTCGTATATATGTCAACCATCAAAAACCTGGACTCCCAACCAACAGTTTATATTCATTGATAATAACTCTCAAGCGGATAATGTATGCAATGAGTTTATATGTATATAAATTTCTTGGTTAAAGTCCTAGGTGCAAGCTGACTCTTTCCTCTTTGGAAAAAAGCCTTAAAGGAAACAGGTATTTGAGGACATGCCTCTCAGGAAAAACCCTTGAAACAGAGGAAATATCCTCTTCAACATTGTGAGCTTTCTATAGTTTTCCAACATGTTTTTGAAGTTAAATAGCAAAGACGACACCAAGGTCACACGTACGTGGCCACTAGTGTGACTGCAGCTTGCCGATTCCCACTGCTAGGGGAATGAATGGAACAGGCTGGCTGTCTGAAAAATGGGACCAGGGGTCTTCGTTCTCGAATAAGTCTGTGCACTGGTGTGATCAGGGACAAGCAGGGGTCGATGTCGGAGTCCAGAGCAGGAACCTGCCATTGAGATAGAACTCCAGTGGAAACTGGTGACCAGAGGCTCCCAGCATGTACTAACGCTCTTCTGTTAGCACATACCAATGTGGCTGGAGCTCCTACAACTCGGAACTTCCCCACCATCCGAGCACCTGTGATTCGCTCCTCTTGGGAGGGTATTGCCACTTTTGGCCATTTCTTGCCCCTACCTTCTAGCATGAGTTGTTCTCACTGTTTACCTTCCAATCCCATCTCCGGTCTAGGCAAGACTCTTAAAAGCCTTCTGTCAATGGGAATACTCGATCTCGTAACGACTCTGGAAGGCCCTGGATGGCTCTTTGAATGTCCTACACAAACGTTACTTTCGTTTGCAGCCCTTCCACAGGCACATTGAAAAGGAGCTGCTGGAAGGGACAGAAATTTTGCCACAACGTACCTGCTCTTCGTACCGTGCTGAAAAGTGGATCAACACAATTGCCTTGTTCTGCAGTCGTTCCGAGAGAGAAACAATCTGCATATGCCAGTTGTCTCCTTACTTGTCGAGTTTCAACTAAACACCACGAATTTTACGACTCTATGGCAAATCTAGCATCATACTGCCTTGCAGCTTTCAAACAGTGCACAAGATTTACCTCAAACAGATGTGTGTGGCCGTACTCACGTGCATGCTCTACAGTTACTGCATCGTCAACGAAGGTACTCTGCATCGGACACCGGCATGTAACTTAGAATGCACCTTCTATGCAGCCCATCACATCCAGGTCGGGATATAGAAGGGCGGGAGCCCAAGTCTCACCTCCATAATCAGCACCTTTGCCTTCAGCACGTCACTGTTTGCCTCATCCACCAAAAAGTCCGCCATGGTGTCCCCTGTGAAGGCAACTTCAGGTGTTGTTATAGTGTCTGTTATCTGCTTAGGACATATACCTGGTCAGTAGCTCCAAAGATAGGAGCATTGTCGGTCATCCAATAGAATCGCAAGACCTCATGACACAGATTTTTTATTGCAGGCTGACAGGAGTTACCTCAACTCCGGAGAGCTTCAAATCTCTGATCTCTGCACCAGGCAATCCTAGGTACTGAGGTTTCAACTTTTGTTTGACAGAGTAAATTAAGTAGCCCTGCATCACAAGACGTGCACCGCATGACAAAAAATCCAGAACAAGTAAACACAACAGTAGAAACACCCCCTACCTGACTGGGAATCACATGATAAGTCTTAAACGGCTTCACCACAAAACCCTTCCCCATTTTGAACTCCTGTCCAACCTGGTACACCACCCCACAGCTTAATTTCTTCACCAGCTAGTGCCAAACCTACTTGTAACAAAAAAGGTCAAACATTTTCTGGCAAAACTTCCATAGAGTGCTAGCACAGCATACCCACATCCAAGCCTATCAGAACATGATTCAGCTCAGATCCATCCAGTTCTCTATACACATCAAACAATTTTGCAACCGTGTCCTTGATACAAGACGGCACAATGACTGTTGGTGGCTTCATTTTGTACAGTCCCCTGGTGGCCACATACATGGCCACCCCTCCCTGCGCCAACAGCCAGGAACAGTGAAGCCCAAGCTGACAGACCGATGAAAAACACTAAAGCCTGGCAGCTTACAACAAAAGAAACAAGGCAATCAAGCTTCGCGTACAATGTGGTCCATGTGAGCATGGGATATGAAGAGAAACTCCTGAGAAATGGCACGTTGCGGACAGCGCCCAATATCAAACGCAACCTTCATGGATGGCAGGATGATACAGGTCTCGTGCCCCCCAATCGAAATGCCCTCCAGAGGCAATCCCTCCACCTCAAGTTTGTTCTTCATCTTCCCTCGACGGAGGGCCGACCCACCCACCTCCCCGCCCGCAGCTTCTCCAGGATTTCCGGAATCCTTCCCCATCTGTACAAGGGCCACTGCTTTGCAGTGCAATGCCCGCACATCCGTGCCAACGAAACCCAGCCCTTGCAGACCTTTCTGGGCCCTGCTCACAGAACGGAGGTACGCAATTGTAGACAAAGTCCTGTCCGGTGGAAGGCGAGGCCACACACCACTGCTGGGCGACACAGCAGAAAACATCCAATCAAAGACAGAATTGCTGACATACAAATGGGCAAGGGAGCATAAGCGCCAGGCTCAAGCAGACGTTGACCGAAGCACCATCCAGGCAGCCAGCCCGTTGCATTTTGCTGGGCATCAGGCCAGCCCTAAGTAGGTGTCGAAGAAAATTTTCTGTCCTAGTCTTTCCGGCACCTGCCATCCTCGGGAGCGGCAGGTTTATCTAGGATCCTCGACTCCAACTGGTGGGCAGAGTGGGTTCGGAAGACCCAGCAACTGATTTGGAACTGGCTTGGGGCACCCTGGTATTCTGTTGCTTGGAGCAGCCAGGCGTGAAAGGGATTCCACGAATGAAGTGAGCGGTGAGCTCAAAGTGGTGTGGAGTTTCCCGGACAATGGCATCTCAGGGTAAGAGGAAGCGGGAATTTGTGGAGGCGAATGGCAGCAGCGTGGGAAATGGCGCGGCAAAAGCTTTGCCTCCGCCGCAAAAGGAACATGCGGCCGGGGAGGTGGACCTGGCGCTGCTGGAAGCTCTGGAGAGTGGGATTGACGCGGTAGAAGTGCTGGATGTACGAGGTTTGAAGAAACTGGTGCTTTCGTTTGAGAGAAAGCTGCGAGACAACTTGGAAGCCCGCATGAAATATACTGACCAGCCTGACAAATTCGTGGAGTCGGAGGTGGACCTGGATGACGAAGTGAAGAAGCTGCATGCTCTGGCTGCTGCCCCTGACCTGTATCCGGAGCTGGTGAAGCTGAACTCGGTGCCCTCGATTCTAGGGCTGCTGGGCCACGATAATACGGACATTGCCATAGATGTGGTAAATCTTCTCAACGACCTGACTGATGAAGAGGTTATTGGGGAGAGTGATGAGCCTGCCTTGGTTTTGGTGGACTCAATGATTGAGAATAATGCGCTGGAGTTGCTGGTCCAAAACCTGTCCAGGTTGGATGAGGCCCAGCCCGATGAAGCAGCAGCAGTGTTCAACACCTTGTCAATTATCGAAAACATGATAGAAGTGAAGCCAGCAGTTGCAGACATGGTGTGTGAGAGAACAAAGCTGCTGCGATGGCTTTTGAACAGGATAAAGACTAGGGAATTCGACAGTAACAAGCTGTATGCTAGTGAGATTTTGGCAATACTGCTCCAGAACAGCACTGGCAACCAAAAGAGACTAGGGCAGCTGAATGGCGTGGATACCATTCTTCAGGCCGTCGCTTTGTACAAGTCACGGGATCCAAAGACCAGCGAGGAGGAGGAGATGCTGGAGGACCTGTTTGACTCCTTGTGCACTGTAGTCATGCCCATAGAAAACAAGGATAAGTTTGTCAAAGCTGAAGGAGTGGAACTCATGATCATTATCATGAAGCAAAAGAAGCTGGCATATTCATCTGCGATGAAGGCTCTTGATTTTGCGATGACCAAGTGTCCTGCAGCTTGTGAACGTTTTGTGGATGTTCTAGGCCTCAAGACGCTGTTCGCAGCCTTCATGGGGAAGGTATAAATTAGAGGCAATGACCTTCATTTGATTGACAAGTTAGTGTGTTGTGACTCATATGGTCCGATGGTCATTTTGGATTCTGGGCATCAGATGTCCTCAGCGGGACGTGCATCATATGACACCTTGTTGTTCTGGTATGGCAGGTCCCAGTGAAGGCAAAGAAGGGAGATAGGTCACAAGAGGAGATAGAAGAACGGGTTATCTCCCTGGTCTCTTCTCTTTTCGGTGAGCTGCCCCATCATTATGATGCTCCCTTTCTTGCACCCAACAATGAGTGTGTGTGTCTCATTCAAAGCTGGCCGCCTGCAGTTGGCCTCACCCGTGGATCGAGAAGGGAGCGCTTGCTATCCAAGTTCGTAGAGAATGAGTTTGAGAAAACGGATCGACTGATGGAGCTGTATTTGCGGTATGGCACTTTGTTGCACCTGAGCTCTGTCGTACTTGGTCTGTTTTGATATTTTCCTTGGCTTCTCGACATGGTGCGCTGAAGCTTGTCTTTTGGGCTTTATTCAGGTTTTCTGCTTCTCTTGTACAGATATTCAGATCGCGTGAAGGCTGCCTCTAGGAGGCTTGACGAACAGCTCCTTGATGATCTGGAGGTAATCTATTCTTCAATTCTGACGAGGCTGGCCGTTTCACTTCAATACTTATGCTCGCATGCTTCTGCAGCTCGACGATGAGGAGAAGTACCTGTCAAAACTGGAAGCTGGACTGTACACTTTGCAGGCAAGTTTCCATTTCTCGGCCCTATCATTGGCTATCTACCTTCCTCCCAACCCTGGTGATGGGATTTGGGGTTCAACATTTTCAGTTGCAGTGTGGGAGGTTGTGTAGATTAACTCTCTGCAATTCGTGTTTGCAGTTACTTGCCTTGATCATGGCGTACATTTGGTCATCAGAGTATGTTCCTTACCTGTCTGCTGTTTAAGTAGCCCACTTTGTGCAAGTGCAAACATTGTCCTTACTGCTCTTGGATAACAGAAACGCAGGAATCAGGGATCGCTTGCAGCTGCTGCTGAAGCAACAGAAGCTTTCCAGGGAAGATGTGAAGGCTGTGCTTCAGGTACTGTTGTCTGCATTTTGCACGAGAATCCATGTCTTAGTGAAAGGGTGCAGTCGACGAGATCAATACACTCGGGGGAGTCGTTGAGACCGGGTTGTTGTCGTCGTGCAGGAATACCATGACAATATTGGAGACGTGGATGGCACAGAGGAGAGGGACAGGCGTAGAGCGAAACTCCAGAAACTAATCAGCTCCATGTAAGGTGCAGCCATCGGCTTTACGCAAATGTACTATACAGAGTCTTTGGCGCTCGTCCATGCTCCGTGCAAGCTTGGACCCAAACATGGGATCCATGTCGCTTGCTGACGGCTGGCAACTTTCGTGCAAGAACGTTAAGACACCGATGTCAGGTTGTTTTGTGACGGGTTATTGACAAGACCACCTCCTTAAGGTGCCCTCAGACCGAATTCTTGAAAGACCATTATCCTTCACAGCCACAGGAATTCTGCCCTGGCAGTTAGCGGCTCAACTTTTGCAGGTGTGAGTGGCAACCGGATTATAGCATTGTAGGTTAACGACAGGTGGGAGAACCTATCGACCAGCAGGCTGTTTCTTTGCTCGGAAATGATTAAATTCTAAGCTCTGCCTTCTACTTTGGCAACATTACCGAATCGTTTCGTCTTCCTGTCTGTGGGCTTTTGCAGTATTACAAGTAAGTGATGAGTACTCACATCCGCGGAACCAATAACATTTCTGTCGAGATCGAGCAATGATCAACCGAGCAGATATCACCAGGAAAAACTATAGCGCCAGAAACGCTGTGCAGCATCACGTACCCTAGCAGTAATGATCTTTCTTCCGTTACTTCCGTTGTTCTCAAGCGCTCTTAGCGAACTTGGTTACATGATTCCATTTAATAGACCTGCTCAAGATAGTGTTGAACTGAAGCAACTGCAGAAAACAGCTTGCTCGGACCTGTTTCAAATACAATATGCTAAATTTCGGCGAGGCTGAATTCGCATGGAAAGGGCACAAAATCACAAAAGCACTTCTCTCTTGACTGTCTGACTGTCTGACTGTCTGACTGAAAAGCAGAAAACAGATACTCCGAATTTGAATGAACAGTCATACAATCACAAAGGCACTTCTCTCTGACTGTCTGATAGTCTGACTGAAAAGAAAATAGAAACCATGGAAAGATCTAAAATGAAGCTCAAGCTGTAGCATCCACGAATCTCTGTCACACACTTTCAGGCAGTGGAAGATGAAACCGTGCCTCTCTTTGGTGTCCACAATTGGATGACCATTTGCAGGGCACATATTGATCCGAAATCCAGGAATGAGGCTTGTGGAATGGATTGGAGGCCTACCAGTGCGTCTTTATGTTCCTGCTAAGATGTGCACTGCAAGCGGTGATCAGCAGACTCGTGAGCTGGCCAGAGGTGGGAACTAAAAACCAATTCCATCAGACCAGGGAAGAGGCAGTGCGTGAGGACGATAGAAGAAGGCCCCCTTCTCATGTTGTTGTCATGCGCGGCCTCAGCCTGGGCTCAATGAAACTGACATCCCGCCTTGGATGGACATGGCAATGGCAAAGGCAAATGGCAAATGGCGGTCGCTTCCAGAGTGGAAACAGCGGGTATACAATCGATGGCCGATGCTACCTTCGACTGCTTTTCGCGCATCATCTTGTACTAACCACGCCGCAAAGTCACGAAAACAACGCCGATACTGTACTATGCAACGAAAATGTAGTACTATTGCCCGATACTGTACTATGCAATGAAAATGTAGTACTATTGCCCGCTACGGTCCTTGCCTGTTCATGCCTGCGTCTCAAATCTCCGAAGCAATCAATGCTTCGCGTGTAAAATCTGGCGTGGATGCCATGCCTCGCCCATCACGATTCTCTCTCATCATGATATACTTTAAACACAACACCATGTACCGGCCCATACAGGATGTCAGTGCCGTATTTAGCCCAGCACGGCAGAACCCCAGTATGTGCACCCACCATAACGAGGTTGAGATGTAAACCAACCATGCTTGATTTTAGAATCGTGCGCGAGGAGTATGAACTGAGTGCGGGGTATCTCAAACAAACCAACCCAAAGACAAAGAGATTAACCTAAACCAAGCATTCTGGCCGCCAAGCTAGCTCCGTCCATGGGGTGCCCGCTAAAGGTGCAATTTCCAGGGCTTGGTCAATTCTGCACCGACAATCTAACTTGGCAGGTTTTGAAGGATTTGAAGATTGCCTACATTCCATGGAATAGAGTAGAAGATTTCATTTACGGTGAAGGCTTAAATGTGCTTAAAATTCTATCGGAAGGATTCAAAGACTCAAAATTCACTACCACCACCAATTGTGCCGTCCTTGAACCTTTTGCAATCACATATATCAGGTACCTTTTACGCAACTTCAAGTTCTCTATACTAATTTCCCGACCACTTGGGTTTCTGACTTGGTATCTGTCCATGTGCTTTCTTTGCCTTAAGTTGAAGCCAAATCTTGGTATTTGCTATCGTGTGTTTCTATGTAGGTATTGGTGTTCATATGGACGGAGGATTTCCATTGCTACACCCAAGAATGTGCGCATGAAGACCGGATGTATGGCCAATTTTGTTATGAAGCAGTTGCACTTGTTCCCTGAAGTTGCTCAAATCCTTCTTCATGAAGGAGCGCACGTAGATCGTGCAGGTGATATCTGTCATGGTCCGCAGTACGTGGGACACCCTAAATTGTCTAGAGCTCCTTGGATCTCGAAAGAGAAAAAGGATTGAGTTAAACATTGTCTTTATTGCAAGGTTTCTATGTCGGAGATTATGCGTCGGCATGTTGCAGTTGTGTACGAGAAGATGAGTACTACAAAGGACATGAGCGTGATGGTGACGTTCGAGATGACTACATGCAGCACAAGGATGTGTTGAACATGAAACGACAAGTGGAAGCGGTGAGTGGAAACTAGACCACCGATGATGTAAAGTCCATTGAGATGTGGCTCAAAGTGAATGCTGACCTTATCTTCCATAGATCAGAACCTGGTGAACCTTTTGTTTTAGGGTTGCAAACTCCTTTCATGCGGCAGATGTTCATCAAGCATGGTAACAATAGTGTTTTAGCCATGGACGCTGTGGAATGGGTTTTTGCATCCGAAGACGCAAAGAGGCCACATTTACCCTCTATGTCGTTATAGTCCTAGGATTCGATCCCAAAGGAATGGTTTTGTGTCAAGATGTTCTAAAACTATGGACTCTGGTCCTACCACAATCAATCGCTACGTAACTCTACCATGCCCAAATCCACCACCGTGGAAGACTCGGCCACCACGTGGAGGTTCAACCACCGAGTGGCTTATTAACCATGTGAGTCCCACTCCATGGTGGCCAGCTTACGTGTCGGAGATTATTGTCACCCGGCTTCCGGCGCGGTCCTTGGGGGTTATGGTCATGCACACACCTACATGTACTCTTACTTCTCTTCCAAGAATACCTTTTCGGATCTTCTCCGAGGGTTATGCCTACGACCTCGAGGCCCACCCGCACTCTTGTGGTTCCCCGTGATCTCACCATTCACTTCCACTTTTTTCGATCATTCCACGTTTTCCCCAAACGCATACGCAACCCCCTACAACGCACACTCATCCGCCCCCTCCAGGGACCTCCACAACTAGATCCTCTCTCTCTCACAGGCCAAACAGACCTCACCTCGGGCCACACAGACCTCACCTTGGGCCACACAGACCTCACCTTGGGCCACATAGACCTCACCTTGGGCCACACAGTCCCCCCATGGAATAAAACACGTTCTGGTGGCAGCGGTTTGGAAAGGAAGGACAGGAAAGAAAACACTGGTCAGTACTTGGGCGATTCGCCTTGCGGCAGTCCCACTGCCCTCATGAAATTCATACCCCTCCCGGCACGCATTACCTCTCGCTCACCACTCCCGGACGTGGAGCTTGGCCACTCCGCTCTCGACCACCAGATCTTCCGGTCTTCCCAGCAGAGAAGACATGCATCGAACCGGTTGATCTTGATCGACGCTCTCTAACCAACCTCGCCAGAGGTTCAACACACAAGCTCACACCAAATTGTGCAGTAAGAGATACAAAAGGTCTCTTATACATCCAAATTGCGGATCTCGGCTCACTCCTCTCCGATGTCTAGAAAATAAGGCCCACTACCACGGGCGCTCCTACCAATTCCAGAATTCTGACTCCACAGACCTCAAAACATCCTATCCCTAACCCGAAAAAACCCACGTCTGTGATGTCGCAGCTCCTCTAAAATGGCCACGCGTCGCGGTTGTTGCCTAGCCTGCGGCCGATGGGGTTCCCTCGCTCTCGCCTCACCGCCACATGATCCGAAGCGATTCTCCCCAAAACCTCCACCTCACTATCTCGCCTACTCGGTTTCTTCGCGTCTTTCCGTAGGCTGTCGGCGTCTGGGCCTATGCATTGTTCCACCTCGGCCACGGGCTGACCACTGTGTCTCCTCCTCCACGCCTTCAGCCTCCGGTTTCACTCATCTCCTCGATCACCACTTGGGGGTAGGCCCCAGCTCCCGTTAGAAAGAACCACTAGTAAACGCCGTGGCCCGAATCAAGATGTGCAACCCATTAGTTTACGCGCGCGGCTCGAGGCGCCATCTCCCTTCCTCCTTCTCTTCAAAACCTCGGCCTCCCGCACGCCTGGGTCGAGGAAAGCACCACCCTCGTACGCTCTTGTCGCTCCTCTTGGCCTTGGTCCTCCGCCTCCGCCTCTTTCCCCCCCGCTGGCGCCTTTGGCGTGGTTTCCCTCCTCGGCCGCCCGCTATGACCGACTGGACGATGCCTTGCCACTGCATAGCGAATGAGTGATTTGGCGCAGACGCAATTGCATGCGTGCGCCCGGTACTGCATCCGCCCCAGGGCCTCGATCACGATTCGACTTCGCGATGTCAGTGTGCTCTTCTTCTGCGCCCACCGACTGCACTGCCTCCGCCACTAGGGTTGTGAACTCCCAGTCATGCGCCCATCTCCGCCACCGGTGGAAGCTACCTCCCACTTGATACAGCAATCGTAGCAAAATGTAGGCATCCCTAGCATATAGACACCTTCTTATTTCTAAAATTACCAAAACCCAAGGACTCTATACCTAACCTTCCTAACCAGGGTCAAAACCCAAGGACAAGAAAATATTATTATCACCATGGGCCAAGGATCCTTTCCGTATAAAAGGCCTTACCCGGACGATTCCAAAGCATTCCGCTATACTAAGACACCAAAAACAAAAAAAATCATTCATCCCGATAGTTCAGAGAAGGATTAGGATACATGTGATACTCCACATACTCCCCTTCTCATTTGTTGGCGTCCTCGCCAACTTATTGGTAAAACTTTTTAACTCGCCAACCGTTGACTCTAGTTGGCAGGGGCGATCCACTCAATTGCTGCAGCTAGATAGATCCATTGTCGAAAACCTCCAAGACTTTGTAGGGTCCCATCCACTTGAGATGTAATTTACCTGGAAAATGCATGTATCCGTTATCATACAATAAAGCCAGGTCTCCAGGAACAACATACTCTTGGCGCTTCAGTCGCTTATCGTGCCATTCTTTCCTCCTTTGTTGAACATCCTGCATAACTTGTAGTGCTTGCTCCCTGTCCTCCGTGTGTGCGACCAACCTTTCCAACTGACTTTCTTCTACAGACATTCGTCTTGGTTCCTGCACTCTCAGGGTGGGTACTTCGAACTCTATCGGCATGATTGGCGAATGTCCATATGTTAGGTAATACGGGGTCCCTTTGGTCGTCACTTTTTCATTGCTCAGACGCCCGTAGCTACTAATGCGTTCTTATCGATCCCAACTTCTTGATGAGTTTGGTCAGGATCTTGCACAACAGGCCATTTGCCTTCTCTGTCAACCCATTGGCCTTTGGGTTGTAGGGAGTGGTCTTCCTGTGAGTGACGTTGAAATGATTGGTCATATTAGAGATTACCTTATTGACGAAATGCGTACCCCTATCGCTGACTAGCTCCAATGGGCAGCCATATCGAGTGATGATTTGCTCGAACAAGAACCTGACCACAACCTGATTGGGTGTTTGACTAGAGAGAAGAGCAGATGGCAGCAGAGGCTGCCCACCACAATCGTTAGCCCGGCTGAAGTGACTGGCCTGTACATGTGCATTTCATCGACACGGGGAGCCACAGACCTCTTCGTCTTCTGGTGTGTGCGTCGCTTGTAACATCGTAGTGCTAAAACTCACTGGGTGAATAGGCGGTATGGAAAACGCTTCATGAGACAAGGGAACAATAGGGACCGCCGCGTTGAAGAAAGCTACTGCTGGAGGTCCTCAATGTCCGGCCTTCTATATCAGAGATGTATGCGCTGAGTCGGATTGAGTGCGGGCGCGCAATGTCGACACCAGCCTCTCCGCCGGGCGCGCCCGTCTGACATCGTTGTTTAATATCGCACATGGCAAACGGAATCCCAGATGTAGTTGACGATCCGATGGAAATACACCGGATACCATATCCGGCCAAATATAGCTCAAATTCCCACATCTTTATGCTTCTAAAACATGCAAGCCCTAAAACGAAAACAATGCCAAATTAATCTCGAGGCCGGGTTCACGCTTAAAACAATTGCTTCCACCACGATTCCACTCTCGATGCGCCCAGCGTGTCGACTCCGTTCCGCCTTCCTCGAGCGCCCGTGTGGAATTGCGTCAAATCGTGTCGTGATATTATGTCGCCAGGAGGGCTCATCTGCGGTAATTCACTCACTAACGTGCTTCTTCTTACGTATGAGGACGGTGTGCCGATCTCTGAATCGCATAATGGCATCCGGGAGGCGTAGGGAAGGAGAAGAATGCTGAGCCTCAGCAGGACCTCCCTTTTTGGTAAGAAGGAAGAGGGGCAAAAGCAGACGGTGGGCATCGAAGAGGACATAGTGCGACCCGGTCTCGCCACAAGGCGAGTGATTCTGTGGCGGGAGCAACCTATGCTTTGGTCGGTGCAGGTCGGCGGGGCGAGTGGTGGCAGGCTCACAGCCCACAACTCGAAAGCCACCACAGCGAGGTGGAGGTGATGAGTGGCAGTGTCTGAGAAACGCCTCCCGCCAATTCCAATTCAATTGCCCTTCAACTCAGGAGACTATTTACCGGAGGGGCGGCAACAACAATGAGAGCGTGGTTGAAAAAAATTGATGCTTTGCCAGGGAAGAGGAATCGAGGAGACGGTGCCTTTGGACACTCAGCCTGAAGTTGTGGGTGGTGGGATACGAAGATGCTTTGCCTAATCAATGAGCCGAGCGGGATGGGTGATTTGAGGCAACACCGGGACATGTGCTGATTAGGCACTTTAGCACAACTCCTTGTGGTGAGGGAGCCGTGAGACTTCATGACATTGTTCAAACCCACGAGGCCCTACAGTTGTTCCATGTTACATTTGTGGTGGTTGATCTTTGAAGAAATGTGCGCCTCTGGCGATTGATCAAGTTATTCGCAGATTGTATTGTAGAGACATCGGTGAGTGCATTTGGTTGCATGTTATTGGGTTTCTTATACACCTATTGTGCATCTGGTGTGGCTGATTTTGTCCATGCATGTTGGTTTCGTATGAGATGGGCAACAGTTTCACTTGCTCGCTACCAGCTCACACAAGCGATTAGGGCATAAAGGCGGGCTATGTCTCTTCGCAGCTCTCGGATACAAGGTGCGAGGAAATGGAGGGGATGATGAGACATCTAACGGCGAGCTTAGTCCGTCGGATGAAGGCAATGAGCGATCCGGACATGTTAGGGGCATTCAATGATGATGACGAAGTGATTTGGGATTGAGATGCACGAGGGGTGAAGGGGATGCCGACCTTTTTGGAGTATGCGATGTGCTGAGAATTTCCATGGATGTAACAGAGCCTTACGAGCGTGAGAAGCGAGGTCACGGCCACGGCGGCGCCACTGTGTCGGCAGACTGCCGGGAGTTGCAGGACCCTCAGTGGTTCATAGGGTTTGCAAGGAGGAGGGAACTCAAGGGCGCCCGGCCGCCCGGGCAAGAGGGGCCGGGGAAGGTTGTTTCGCTCAACCCGTCGAGGAGAAGAAGCGGGCCGCGGCGTCAGAGAAGATCTCTTCACGAGGAGCGTGTGGAAAGTAGGGAAGTGAGGGAGGGAGCACGGCCGGCGAGGTCCGATGCAATGGACATGGCGGTTGGGGAATACGATCACCAGGCTGTTCATGGCAAGGGAAAAGGGAAAGGACCACCCCTGCAGATGGCGACTTTGGGAGCTTAGTCGAGAGGGCGGCACCCATAGCAACAGTTCATGTCCCAACGGATGAGGAGAGGTTGGAAGCAGCCGTGAGAGATGAAGACCCTTTAACCCGTGTAATGGAATCGGCGTATGCGAAGAAAGTTGTTCCGGAGACAGTGCTGGTGAAGGCCCCAGAATCTAAGGCCGCGTCGCATCACTCCGGATGCACAGACACGGAAGGTTGAGCATGGACGAATTACTTGGCCCGGGTCATATCGAAAGGGAGAATAGAAGGGAGTATTGCCTCACCGTATGATAGACCATGGAATGCGATAACATGGAAGCACCGGATTGGCAACGATTCGTGGCAAAACTTATAATAAATTAGGGAGTACTTGGCGGAATCACACTATGTACGATGAAGCATTTAATGACATGGCACCGAAAGGGAACTTTGTATGTCGAGGCTCACGGTCGGTCTCACACTGCAGGAGATGCGGTTCGCCTACAAACCACAATATTATGCTCCAGGACAAGGAGAAGAAAATGTCTTTCATCAAGCGAATTAGGGTATCTCCGCTTACTGAGCAGTACTTATTGCTACGTGAAGGTGCATATGACTATGGCATGGAAATCTTCAATTTGTACAAGGTTTGGGCCCTCGTTGTGACAGCCCACGAGGAGAGAAGACGGCGTTTACAAAGCAAAACAAGGTTGATAACAAGACCGTATACTTTGAATTGCAAAGCAAGAAGGGAGGGTGGGAGAATATTGACAATCTTTACTGAAGTGGGCGGGGAGTTAGGAGCGAGACGAAAGAACATAGCGGCAGCGGGCACTGAGCACCATGAAAGGGCAAAATGAAGGTCGGGGAGAATTCCGAGGAAGGTTGCTGTTGCGTATGTGAAGCAGAAGGGGACATCTTACTTAGCAAGCCATGGAAGGCTTTCCGAGGTATACTAGCAGTGTGGACAACAAATATTACTTACGACCAACGAGAAAAGAGCCATTGGCTATTCGATGCAGTAGACCTCAAAGGCATAGACGGCGACGCATCACTTTGGAAGAAGCTGCATATCAAGCATAAGTTGCAATGTTGTAGAAAACATCTTGTCTGTAATCAGTTTGAGGAAATCACGGAAGAGTACCTTTAACATTCCAACGGACACAATGATACTTGCGGTTTTCAAACACGGTTTGTGGGAAAGGTAAAA
>VJWM01000327.1:0-66904 GCA_010909165.1 Anthoceros angustus | reverse complement strand
ACGAACGACGGATGAGGAAAGATCTAGAGAAGGTTAAGAAGAGGAGCAAGAGGAGGAGCGCGCCGAGAAGGAAAGAAAAGGGAAAGCGGGATGGAGAAGGGAGAAACGCCCGCAGGAGGAGGAATTGGGTCGTTGAAGCCTTGACCAAGCGATTAACGAGTTGGAAGTCAAGGCTGTGAAGAATCGTGCCACACGTAGATCGCCTCCCCGCAAGACTTGGTGTATTGCTCGATTTGTCACCTGAACTGCACACCAACCGGAATGTATACGAGCCCCACGCCATGCGTGAATCATGTGGAGCCGGCCATGCCCGGTGATTATTGGTATGTGGATGAGGCTTACAGTGCGAATCAACAGGTCGACCCCCGATGAGGGCAACCTACCAACCGCAGACCGCCAATCATGAGGTACGGGTCTCGCCTACCTCGCCAGTCCATGGAGACCGTAACCATCTCACGACCAACAGCGATTCCACCGGATGTTGTTACAATTGTGGAGCACTGTCACTATTCCAATGATTGCCCGTAACCAAAGAGACAAATGGGGTATGTACCTTTCTCAAGTGTGCAAAGAATTGGGACACAAGGCTGAGATCCGAGGTGTTCGGGGGTGCCACGAGTAGTGCCGACACGTCCAGAGTGAGGTTCACGAGCCTACAATGGAGCACCTTCCAACCCAAACGCTATCACCGTGACTTCAAGCTTTGAAGGTGGGCATTGATCTTCCGGATGGAGACAATGTGTACTGGGATTGTGGAAGAAGGATATGAGGGAGAAATGAGTGAGGAAGAAGGGTTGCTGGTGGCCAAGGTCACCACTAGATCCGAGCGACGGAGAAGGACCGAAAAGCGCCGAAAGGAAGTCGAGGAAGCATGCAGAGAAGAGAAGCCGTTGCGGGGCGACCACGATGCGAGCTGGAGCTCCGCGCGAGGATGACTATCTGGAGATGGTTCGCTTTCGGGCCTACAAGAAGCGGGTGCAAACCACAACATTCGACATTCACATTCTAAATTTTCACGCTTCATTTCTAACGGCGGATGCTCGAGATAAGGAAGGTGGATGAGGCATGGATGAAGTGCCTTGTTGTGAGATGCGAGCAGTCACATGAAGGAAGGGCGCTCCCACTTTTGTGCATGATTGATCCGGCCGGTGCTTGAAAAAGGAAGATCACGAGGGGAGATCGAGCCCGCATTACACCTAGGGGTCTTTGGGAGGAACCATTGCTATGCCGCCATCTGGACACCTACTAGAAATGGCAGCCCATGTTACAGTCATTGTTGCAATTTTATGTTACACTTTCAAATTGCAACAAGCTATGTAGGCTTGGTATTAAGTTTGACACTATTCCCTTCTCATTTTGTCACCATCTTAACGAACACGACTCTCTTATCATCACCTCACCCTCCTAAGTACACCCTCTCTCTCACAAGCATTGTTTATGATTTCAAACATATACTATGCAAACTGCTTATATTCGGTCCTTTGTTACAATTTCATGTAACACTTTCCATTTGGAACACTCATTAAGTTAGTTGGCTTGGTGTTAAGTTTGTGATACTCTTCTCCACCTTCTCTCACCATCTTAACAACATGCAAGTGGTCTTGACCTTACACCTCACCATTAAGAGCTTAGCATTAAGTTTGTTGGCTTGGTGTTAAGTTTGTGATTTTCTTCTCCACCTTCTCTCACCATCTTAACAACTCCTTTGGTCTCTCCTTTCACCTCACACTCCTAGTTAATGCTCGATGACACCCATTTTATAATTTTTCCCTCTTTGTGTTGCAACATGTGTTCCCTCTCACGCTACTATTTTATTCTTCCCTCTTGCTTTTCCTACATGATGACAACCAAGAACTCTATCTCTCTCCCAGTTGTCATTCTCTTTCCATTTTGCCTCCTTTGCATAGCTATGCATTTATAATCTACCTTCCCTCTTCAATGCACCCTTGTGTCCACATCGGTTTTGTTTTAAGCTCCATACACAATTGAAAACTCTTGTTTTACGATTATGTATAGTAGGATTCTAGATTATTTATATGTCTATCTATATATATGGTTTGGGCCCACTTGTTGTGTATATTCCTATATATATATATGAAATACGTATTTATGTATGTATATATATGTATTTATACTTGTATATACTTGTAACCTAAACATAATATTATTTACCTATGTCTAAGTTCGTGTGCGAGGCTCACTCTCGTTGGAGGCAAGGAGGAGGGGAGAGGAGGAGGAGGAGAGGAGGAGAGGGAGGCAAGGAGGAGGGGAGAGAGGGATGGAGAGAGGAGGAGGAGGAGGAGGAGGAGGAGGAGGAGGAGGAGGAGGAGGAGGAGGAGGAGGAGGAGGAGGAGGAGGAGGAGGGAGAGGAAGGAGGAGGAGGAGGAGGAGATAAGGAGGAGGAGGAGGAAGATGGAAAGAAGAGGAGCAAGAGGAGGGAGAGGAGGAAGAGGAGGGGAGATGGGAAGGAGGAGGAGGGAGAGGAAAGGAAGAGGAGGAGGCCCGTTCCATGCTGTGATTTCCAGTCTCAAATTTTCAGGCGATTAGTGTGACACGACGTTGGTGAAGGGATGGTGGCGGGCGGGATCACGTGTCTGACAAGATCTTGTGCTTGCGAGCATTGCAAGGTCGGCCAAGACTTGTTCCAATCTTTGATTTCCTCTCAAATTTTCATGTTGCGTAACTAGCTAGTGTGATTTGATGTTAGACAAGGCGATAGGCAAGGAGGAAAAGGGGAGAGGATGAGGTAGGAGGAGGAGGAGGAGGAGGAGGAGGAGGAGGAGGAGGAGGAGGAGGGGAGAGAGGAAGGAGGAGGAGGAGGAGCGAGGAGGGGAGATTATAAGGAGGAGGAGGGAAGATGGAAAGAAGAGGAGCAAGAGGAGGGAGAGGGAGGAAGAGGAGGGGAGATGGGAAGGAGGAGGAGGGGAGAGGGAAAGGAAGAGGAGGCCCGTTCCATGCGTGATTTCCGGTCTCAAATTTTTCGTCGTAACTAGTGTGACACGGCGTTGGTGAAGGGATGGTGGCGGGCGGGATCACGTGTACAGCGCGATCTTTGCTTGCAGAGCATTGCAAGGTCAGGGCCAAGACTTGTTCCAATCTGATTTCCTCTCAAATTTTCAGCTGTTGCGTAACTAGCTAGTGTGATTTGATGTTAGACAAGGCGATAGGCAAGGAGGAAAAGGGGAGAGGGATCGAGGTAGAGGAGGAGGAGGAGGAGGAGGAGGAGGAGGAGGAGGAGGAGGAGGAGGAGGAGGAGGAGGAGAGGAGGAGGAGGAGGAGGAGGAGGAGGAGGAGGAGGAGGAGGAGGAGGAGGAGGAGGAGGAGGAGGAGGAGGAGGAGGAGGAGGAGGAGGAGGAGGAGGAGGAGGAGGAGGAGGAGGAGGAGGAGGAGGAGGAGGAGGAGGAGGAGGAGGAGGAGGAGGAGGAGGAGGAGGAGGAGGAGGAGGAGGAGGAGGAGGAGGAGGCGAGAGGAAGGAGGAGGAGGAGGGGGCGAAGAAAAGGAGGAGGGGAGATTATAAGGAGGAGGAGGCAAGAGGAGGGGGAGGGAGGAAGAGAGGGGAGATGGGAAGGAGGAGGAGGTGAGAGGGAAAGGAAGAGGAGGAGGCCCGTTCCATCTTTGTGATTTCATCTCAAATTTTTCGTGATCTGTAATAGTGTGACGTTGGTGAAGGGATGGTGGCGGGCGGGATCACGTGTTCAGGCAGCATCTTGTACTGCGAGCATTGCAAGTCGGGCCAAGACACTTCCAATCTTGTGATTTCCTCTCAAATTTTCAGGTGCGTAACTAGCTAGTGTGATTTGATGTTAGACAAGGCGATAGGCAAGGAGGAAAAGGGGAGAGGGATCGAGGTAGAGGAGGAGGAGGAGGAGGAGGAGGAGGAGGAGGAGGAGGAGGAGGAGAGGGAGAGGAGGAGGAGGAGGCGAAAGGGCAGGAGGGGAGATTATAAGGAGGAGGAGGGAAGATGGAAAGAAGAGGAGGCAAGAGGAGGGAGGAGAGGAGGAAGAGGAGGGGAGATGGGAAGGAGGAGGAGGGGAGAGGGAAGGAGAGAGGAGGCCCGTTCCATGCTTGTGATTTCCGGTCTCAAATTTTGGGCGATGCGTAACTAGTGTGACACGGCGTTGGTGAAGGGATGGTGGCGGGCGGGATCACGTGTTACAAGCGGATCTTGTACTTGCGAGCATTGCAAGGTCGAGGCCAAGACTTGTTCCAATCTGATTTCCTCTCAAATTTCCAGTTGCGTAACTAGCTAGTGTGATTTGATGTTAGACAAGGCGATAGGCAAGGAGGAAAAGGGGAGAGAGGATGCGAGGTAGAGGAGGAGGAGGAGGAGGAGGAGGAGGAGGAGGAGGAGGAGGAGGAGGGAGGAGGAGGAGGAGGAGGAGGAGGAGGAGGAGGAGGGAGGAGGAGGAGGAGGAGGGAGGAGGAGGAGGAGGAGGAGGAGGGAGGAGGAGGAGGAGGAGGAGGAGGAGGAGGAGGAGGAGGAGGAGGAGGAGGAGGAGGAGGAGGAGGAGGAGGAGGAGGAGGGAGGAGGAGGAGGAGGAGGAGGAGGAGGAGGAGGAGGAGGAGGCGAGAGGGAAGGAGGAGGAGGAGGAAAGGACGAGGAGGGGAGGGAGGAGGGAGGAGGGAGAGGAGGAAGAGAGGGGAGATGGGAAGGAGGAGGAGGGTGAGAGGGAAAGGAAGAGGAGGAGGCCCGTTCCATCTGATTGGTCTCAAATTTTTAGGCGATGCGTAACTAGTGTGTGACGTTGGTGAAGGGATGGTGGCGGGCGGATCACGTGTTCAGCCGCCAGATCTTGTGCAGCATTGCAAAGTCGAGGCCAAGACTGTTCCAATCTGATTTCCTCTCAAATTTTCAGGCAGCATTAACTAGCTAGTGTGATTTGATGTTAGACAAGGCGATAGTAGCATGGCGGGGTGTCTCGTGTACATGTACAACTGCAAGTAGTTGCAAGGTCAGGTCAAGACCCATTCCATGCTGTGATTTCCAGTCTCAAATTTTCAGCTGATGCGTAACCAGACTATGATGTGAAGTTAGGGAAGGCGATGGAAGAATGGTGGGGTCTCATGTTGTTTATTTTGCGAGGAGCGAAAAACAGACTTTGTAAAAGAGATTAAACAAAAATGTGTGTTTTACAAATACATATGGTCTCACTATATATGCAACTCTATAACAGTTCATATGATCAACCCTAACTAGCACCTTTCATATTTAACACTCCTCTAAAGGTAAGCTAGGTTAGGTTAAGCGCGTTCACAGCTCACAATACGTTACACGACTTCACGCCGTCGATGTGCGGCACGCTCGAGCCTAGCGTAAACTCCGCCGCCATAAGAATCCTCCGGACCATCCTCTTCACCATTTCGTACTCAAGTTCGTTTGCGTCTTCATCCTCGAAACCTTTGCTCACGCGAGACGCGAAAACATGAGGACTCGAAGGGGGCAGGCTACGAGTGCCACAAGTGTATCAGGAGAAGGAAAGAGGAAGGATAATCCATGAGAAGGTTCATTTGTCATTTCATGATCACCAGGACACCATGTCCCTGCAGCAGTGGTAGCCCATGTGACGCCATCTGACTAAACATGGTCCTTTGTCGGGAGGCGAGAATGGGAGACAAGAGCAACAATAGGGATGCGCTACTCCATACATGCGGCCCCAATATTGGTATAAGCTAAAGATGACCATGGAAAGAATAGCAATTTGGAGCTTATCTTTGGACGGACCCACCAGCGGGTGATCAAGAGCGGGATGTGAAGCCGCTATATGAGAGAAGTATCGCGTTGCCGGAGATTAGGTCTTAAGGTAAGCTTCATCCTCCGTTTGTCCATCTCCCTTGTTTTCATTTCACTAAGGAAATGTGAAGTGTCGGTGACTCTGTGTTCCTCAAGGAGGCGAGAACACAACACAATTCCCAAGGGAACCTCGGGTTCCCACCCACCCACAACAGATAAGTTATCCGAAATACTTGGTATAGTCACCCGGGCCTAGCCACGAAGATCTTTGGTAGTGTTTATGCTTTGCCAATCCTTTCGTTAGCGTCGGCGTTAGAATCTGTGCACATAACCCACCTTCACGACTCCACGCTCCACTACATCTCTAATGTAGTGATGTTGAATTTCTATGTGCTTAGTGCGTGGCGTGGATTAGCGACAAGGGCTAAGGCGACATGTTATCACACATGATAGGGGTAGGTGTCTGCTGGAGTGCAGTCAAGTCATGAAGGAAGGTCCTTTCCCATTCAGCCTCCTTTGAAGCATCTGTCAATGATTTGTATTCTGCTTCTGTGGAAGACAGGGCTATGGAAGATTGCTTTTTACACGACCAATTCACAGCAGCAGAAGATAACATGAAGCAATATGTGGAGAGGCTTTTCCTGGAATCATTGTCCGACGCCCAGTCGGCATCAGTGAACCCCCTAAGGGTGAGTTTTTGCTGTCCAGTCCTTCGATAGAAGAGTCCATAATTGTGGGTTCCTTTGAGATAGCGGAAAATCCGGCAATGACCAATGTGCTCTTCTGGATTCTCCGAAATTGTGATCGTGCTTACAGATCTCGGATATCGCCTTGTCCAGTTCGCTAAGAAGATTAAAAGCGCATGTCATGGGGACATCCTTCATGTCCTTAAGTTCTTCCTGGGATTGAGGGCACTGAAGACTGGTAAGTTTAACGCCCATAGCGAAAGGGGTAGTTGAGGGTCTAGCTTCGTCAAGTTTGAACTTGCGCAGAATATCATTGATGTACTTATGCTGGTGAACTATCAGTAGCCCTTCCTCTCGTACCCTTAAGATTTGAACTCCCAAACAGTATTTAAGTTCTCCGATGTCTTTCATCTCGAACTTGGTACTTAGCTTATGTTTAACATCATTAGAGTGTTTGTGGCAAGAATGACATCGTCAACATATAGGGCTAATATGAACGCTTCCTTGGCGGTCGGTAAACATTAGAGTCTCAGTGCTTTGGACAAAGGATATCTTGGCGGGTAAACATGCATAGTGATATACCAAATTCGCCACTTTGTTTTAGTCCATATATACACTTGAGCAATTTGAGCACTTTGGTGGGATGTTCGGGATCTTCATACCCTTGTGCTCATATCTGAGATCTTCATCCAGGTCTCCATAGAGGAAGGCCGTGACACCGTCCATTTGTAAGTCAAGGTTCAACTCTGCTTTGAGCGGTGATTATGGATTGTGCTCGAACAACGGTGAGAATGTTTCTTGTAATCTAGGCCCTCAACAGGTAAATCCTCTTGCCACGGTCGGCTTTGTATCGGCAATCTCCCTTTGGAGTTGAGTTTAAGTTTAAAACCCACTTACAAGAGATGGCTTTGCGTCGGTGGGAGGTCGTGATTTGCGTCTTGTTCTTGGCGATTGGTATTCATCCTCCCTGCCACGCCACTTGGAGCAATCTGGGCCAAGGAGGGCTTCCTTGTATGATAGGGGTTCCTCGGCAGGGAGGATATTCTGTATAGCACCAAAAACTGCCGAAGATGTTCGAAAATCGACAGATTGATAACGGGGTTCTAACCACTGGTCTGGAGGTAGCCTATGGCGTGTGGAACGTCGTAGGGGTGGTTCAGGAGCGGAATCAAGTTCTGAATGCTGAACGGGGTCCGTTGGGACATCCTCCTCATCAAGCTCCGGTGGGATATCCTCCTCATCAGCCGAATTTGAACCATCATTGGCTGTGAGATCATCTGTTGGTTCACCCGGGTCTACTGTAGGGTGAGGGGCAACAACAGGGGGAGCCTCTTCTATAGAGTCATCTACATCTGCGGATGGAAGGTTAGAGGGTTCTTCTTCGTCATCTGTAGGGAAGGTGATAGTGTCAAGGCTTTCATTTGCATCTACTCCCTCTAAGGGTGAGAGGGTGTGGGGTTGGTAGTCAGTGTGTGCAAGGTTCTCTGAAGGTGACTGGGCAAGTACTAATGATTGAGTGTCGGTCATAGAGTTTATGCTTTCACACATGTTCTACCCACAAAAGTAGGCGTTGAGCTCGGTCCTAACTTCTTGCGTTTTTGGGAATATGGCGAAGGCCTTGGATCCAAATACTCGGAGGTGGAGCAACTAGGCTTCGATGCGGAAAACCTCATAAGGAGTTTGTCCGGTGTAGGTGGTAAGTATCTGATAAGTGTATATACACCTGACCTCAGCCCAATACTCTTGAGGTAAGTTGGCATGCGAGCATACTCTGGTCATTCCAAGTAGCGTGATTTTTCGTTCGGCAACTCAGATTACATTCTTTGAGTGTATGGAACAATAAGTTGTCTTTGAATGCCCTTCTTGAAGGTAATCATCAAAGGCATTGTTGACAAATTCGTCCCATTATCACCGTAGGACTTTAAGTAGGCAAGTTGTCTTTGTGCAAGTGGGAGCCACCGCTTAAAGTGCATGAGATCGCTTTTGTGCATGGGAAAGGTCCAGAGTACCGACTAAAATGCAGGTGAGTCGATAGTGATTGCTCCACCTAGAGATGGCTCGTGGATCTTTCCAAAGATATCAGCATGCAAGTGCAAGGGCGATCTTTGCCATGCGCTTTGGGGAATGGTAGCTCTTTACATTTGGCAGGATGCACGACTCACGGATGGGAAGATCCTAAAACAAGCGGTAGGGGTTCTCTGTGGCAACCTGCGTGACATGTCAATAAGTTTATACATTAGCGTGTGTCCTAGTGTGTGCCAGAGATGCTAAGCGGGTCGACTTTGATTGGACGAACGAAGAATGACTTACGGGATGAGGAGAACACCTCGGTTCTTTGTACAAGTCATGGTCGAGGATACCTCTAAATGCACATGCGCCGGAATTCTTCCCCCGTAAAGCAGGCATCATCGGACACGTATCTCATACGTTCGATGATCTTGCTCATTGACAGAAGATTCTTGGCCATTCACAAATAGAACTCCATCGATCTTCAAAGTTGTGTTGTCGTCGAGAATGAAGGTACATTGCCCATGTCCTTCAACTTTAAGGCTAGTGTCACTCCTTTCATCACCAAGCGGGACTTTATCCATTCTACAAATTGTTAAACTAGAAAATAAATTCTTGTTGTTGCGAGATATGAGCGGTGGCTCACAGTCCAAGAACCAATCATCACGGCGTGTGATGAAGTTGTCCTCTGACAGTGAGGATCTTCAACAGCCTTAGAGTTTTCTCCTTTCTCTTTGACAACAACATCTTCACGGTCTTGTGGATTGTGGTGCGTTGTGGCTCACCTTTCTTCTTCGGCACTCACGTGCCCAATGTCCAATGACACCACACGATTCTGATTTCACTGGCTTGGCCTGAGAAAGATGGGGCACCATCGACCCGACCACGGTGTCCTACCTTGATTTCTTAAACCGAGCGGTAAGTACCTTGTCGGTTTGTTTCTAGATCCACGTGGCTAATAAGCGTCCTTGCTCTTCACGAAAAGGGCACCAATAACTCTTCAAGCTTAATGGTGACAGGTTGCAAGAGGATGCGCAGTAGCAACTCGTATGGGTCCATTTGTGTGGAGATAAAATTTTGGTAGGAGGAGGAGGTGCTCAATAGTTGAGCAATGACTTCTCGTCCATCTTGCAATAAAGGGCAACTATTTGAGCTCTCGGTGGCGGAACTTGGTGACATGAGATGCCACTTTGTCTCCCTCCCTCATCAGACCCATAGAATTCTGCTGGCGCACATAGGTGAATATTACACCCATGTGGGCAAGTTGATTCCAAATCTCCGAAGCACGGTGAGATACGACATCGGTACGAGGTCGACATCGAGCCTCCAATAAGTAGAGCAAGTGCTATTGAATTGATTGGTCCCACTTTTGGATGTCATTAAGCGAAGGAGGGGCGAGGTGAGTCGGGGTTTCTTAAGTGTAGCATCGACTCGCTCGAGACACCTCAGCGCAACAGTGGACTTCATTCAGACTTTCGGACTTGGTATCTTGTTCCATTGAACGATCCTTTTCTTTGAGTTCGGAGGTAAAGGATGGTCACAAGATATAGAGGCTATCGAGCGAAGCCATAGGCGAGGTGGTATATCTGCCCGGTTTGTAAGTTGAGGGACGACCAAGCTGTTTGTCGGTTGATCTATAGAGCTAAGGTACATGCGTAATGTGACCTTCCTTAAGTTATGACTCGTGGAGAAAACATTAATTACAATGTTACGTCTTGATTGACTTTCCTTGCGGGACTTCTAACTAAACCCGTCGCGTATCCAGTTGTGTGAAGGATGCGGCCGTTGGGTCTGGATCACGAGGTCACGAGATGCGAAAGGGATCGGCCTTTACAACGTGATATTTGCTCGAGTGACATGGAGGATGCAGTGACGCTTCATCAAGATTGGTGATTTGACTCTGTCGGGCGCTCGGCGCTCTGCCGATCTGCGGCGGAAAGGTCGAAGATGCAATCACCGGGAGATTGGCAGTTTCTCTCTCCTGTTGGCGCCCAAGCTCAATCTTTTTCATGAGATCAACCACTTCATTGATCTGATTTGATTGAGCTTCTTTGTCGCTATGATTGCTCGTCTGACGGAGTTATCAAGGTGATCGACTACGGTCTTTATTTCTTCTGATTCGACGACGCCCGGATAAGGATCTCTACCTAGTGGCGCTTGCTAATAGTATGGCTGGCGTCTTGATTTCCATATCCTTTGGGTGCGGGACAATTGCATGGTAGTTACGGGCGGGAGGCGCGTGAGGTTTGTTGATCGGTGATGAACAAATCGGGGTTCGACCCTCTTGGCGCATCTTTCTACATGGTTATCAGCCACCATGTGATTCTGTTGGGGTGATTGGGCGTGATCTTCGTCACGGTCCACGAGTGCTGTCGGCCAAAATCCTTGACCCGGATGTAGGGGTAATTACATTCCTAGAGGTCTAGAATAGTTTCTAGGGGTGCCATCTGCTGGTGGAGAAATTCCTCCACGGCGAGTCTGTTGCCTCTTCTATACCACCTCGCGGGCTTCAGCGACTCGGCATCATTCGGGAGATAGAATCGGGCTGTGCTCATACCATGTTATTTTCTGCGAGGCGAAAAGCAGACTTTGTAAAAAGATTAAACAAAAATGTGTGTTTTACAAATACATATGGTCTCACTATATATGCAACTCTATAACGGTTCATATGATCAACCCTAACTAGCCGCACCCTTTCATATTTAACACATGTACATGTATAGCTGCAAGGTGAGGCCAAGACCCATTCCATGCTGTATTTCCTACCTCAAAATTTTATTTGATGCGTAACTAGACTGTGATGTGACATTAGAGAAGGCGATGTAGGGCAGGGTCTTGGGCGAATAGGGGACAAGGCCGATGCAGTAGGAGGGACGTGTTTGGAGGGCGGATCCGGTCTTGTAGCACAAAGAAGAGGAGTGTCTGTCACCAGCAAATGAGACATGTGTTGAGTGTGACGATGAAAACAACGCAAGGGAGTCAAGCGGAAGAGCGGAGTATTGCGGGGTGTTGGCGAGCCATGTAGCGGATGAGAAGAGTATGTGGAGTGCCAAATCAGATGTCCGTACTCTTGGCGGCTTGTTTTGCTTTTTGGTCGTTCTTGTTAAGAGGGATAGGGAGGTTAGCCAATAAGGCCATTTTGGCGGATTGCACTTCTGTGCAATCCCTAGACCCTCGGTCCGTTGGAGCAGTGGTCCGTCCGGGCGAGGTCCCGATGGAGTGGTCCGTCCGAGGTCGGCGGGTGGTCCGTCGGGCGGTCCGTGGAGTCCGTCCGGGGTCCGTGGTGGAGTCGGGCGAGGTCCGGCCAGGTGGTCCGTCCGGGCGGTCAGTCGATGGAGTGGTCCGTCCGAGAGGTCGGTGGAGTGGTGGTCGGGCGGTCAGATTGAGTGGTGCAGGGTGGTTTAGTTTGGTGGGCATCGCTGGCATGGATCTCTTGTTTGGCGGGGAAGCGGTGGTGCAAGAAGTCCGGTAGCGGTGATGAGCTACGTCCGGTTACCACGACCGAGGGTTAGGGTACATAGCATGGGGTTAGGATACATACATAGGCGGGTTAGGTTAGGGTATGGGAGTATATAGGAAGGCTGGCGTCCAAGGCGAGACTATCCGGTACCATCTTGGCTCGTGTGCTCTTGCCTTTGGGTGCTCGAGGCGGAGTGAGTTCTGCGTCACCGTGCGGGGATTAATTGGTGGTAGAGGATGTGTTTGAGCTACGGTGAGCTCCGCCAACACGCTTGATGGGTGCGGGGGGGGCGGACTGAGCTCGGGAGGTGCTCATGGTGATTTCTCGGGTGCGAGACTAACCTTGGAGAGCTGCTTGGAGCGGAGGCGTGGGGATCAGTGCAAGCCACTTCTCCTGAGCGTGAAGCGGTGGGATTAGGCGCTTGGGGTGACTGCTGGGGCGGAAGCCATCCTTGGAGGCTGGAGCAGGCTGTGGATGCGGTGAAACCACTTCTCCATGAGCATTGAAGCGGTCGGGAGGGATTAGGGCGCTTGGGGTGACTGCAGCCATCCTTGGAGGCTCTTTGGAGCAGGCGTGGGGTTGCAGTGCAGCTACTTCTCCATGAGCGTGAAGCGGCGGAAGGGCAAAGCGGCTGGTGTGAATACATCAGCGTGTTGGTGTTGTGACTCTTGGTGATGGACAGAGGAGGGTCGTTCTGTGTTGAGGTGGAGTTGTGGCGGAGAAGTTGAGGAGAGGCTGGAAATGCGTAGGCGTGAGGCAGCGTCGTTAAACACGGTTCTTGAGGCGGGGTTTGTGGGAAGGTCCGGTGGTGGCGCGTGCAGTCGACGAGTTGTGGAGGGCACACCCTTAGGGTTGTGGGCCGACCCAACTGATGAAGTCCGTTCGAGGCGATTGTAGAGCTCGAGGCGAGAATAAGCACGAGACCATTCCCTTGGGAGCGGACTCCTTCCTAGCGACACGGGATTGTCTTGGCCGGTGGCCATCCCGGTCGCGCCACATTTTGCCGTTCTTGAGAATGGTATTGTTGTGGGCTGCTGAGTTAGTAGGAAGTGAGTAGGACGGTACTGCCAGTTGCGGTTGTGGATGGGTGTAATGGTCGGGCGGTTTGTGGAGTATATGAGTAGGGAGGATGCAGGGCCGGAGGCAGGGGTCTTGAATCTAGCGGGAGGCCATGCTCAAAGGGAGAAAGAAGATGGGCAGGTGTTGGGAGGGCGGCACATCAACCTCGGAGGAGGAGGGACTCATCCTCAGCGGAGGATGAATCTTGGTAAAAAGGTTCCCAATGTTGCTTGGGACTTGCGAGGAGGTAGTAAAGGCGAGAAGGGAGAGTCAGAGGGAAGAGTATTGCAGGGTGTTGGCGGCGGATGAGAAGGAGTATGTGGGTGCCAAATCGATGTCAGGTACTCTTGGCGGCTTGTTTTGCTTTTTTTTTCTTGTTAAGAGGGATAGGGAGGAGTTAGCCAATAAGGCCATTTGATTGCACTTACGGTGCAATCCCTAGACCCTCGTCCGTTGGAGGTGAGTCCGTGAGCGGTCAGGGTGGGTGTGAGCGGTCAGCCAGTTGGTCAGGTCAGGGCGGTCCGGTGGAGGTCCGGTCCGCGGTGGTCCGTCCGGGCGGTCCGGCCGTGGTCCGTCGGGGCGGGGTCCGGGTGGGTCGTCGGTCGCCGGAGGTCGGGTGGGTGAGGTCGGGGGTCAGAGTGGTGGGGCGGGTGGTTTAGTTTGGTGGGCATCGCTGGCATGGATCTTGTTTGGCGGGGCGGTGGTGCAGAAGTCCGTAGCGATGATGAGCTACGTCCGGCGGTTACCACGACCAGGGGTTAGGTACATACATGGCGGTTAGGATACATACATAGGCGGGTTAGGTTAGGGTATGGGAGTATATAGGAAGGCTGGCGTCCAAGGCAGACTATCCGGGTACCATCTTGGCTCCGTGTGCTCTTGCCTTTAGTGCTCGAGGCGGAGTGAGTTCTGCGTCCGTGCGAGGATTAATTGGTGGTAGAGGATGTGTTTAGAGCTCGGTGACGAGCTCCGCCAGCACGCTTGATGGAGTGCGGACGGGGGACGGACTGAGCTCGGGAGGTGCTTTCGCGGGTGATTTCTCGGGTCGAGACTAACCTTCTTTGGAGCAATGTGGGGATGCAGTGCAGAGTCATGAGCGTGGGCGGTGGAGGATTAGGGCGCTTGGGGGTGACCTGCGGGCGGAAGCCATCCTTGGAGGCTTGGAGCGGAGGTGTGGGATGCGTGTGAAGCCACTTCTCTGAGCGTGAAGCGGTGGAGGAGGGAGGCGCTTGGGGTGACTGCGGAAGCCATCCTTGGAGGCTCGGAGCTGTGGGGTTGCAGCAAAGCTACTTCTCCATGAGCGTGAAGCGGTAGGAAGGGGCAAAAGGCGGCTGGTGTGAATACATCGGCGTGTTGGTGTTGTGACTACTATTTGGTGATGGATAAGAGAGGAGGGTGGCGTTGCAGGCGTGTGTGTTGAGGTGGAGTTGTGGCGGACGAGTTGAGGCGGGGGGCGCTGAGTCGTGGTGATGGAGGAGCGTCGCTAAACTGTTCGGTGGTCTTGGAGAAATCCGGCGGGGTTTGTGGGAAGGTCCGTTGGCTACTGCAGTCAGCGAGTTGTGGAGGGCACACCCTTAGGGTTGTGGGACCCGGACCTGATGAAGTCCGTTCGGCGATGGTACAGAAACTCGAGCGAGAATAAGCCGAGACCATTCCCTTGAGCGGACTCCTTCCTAGCGACCAGGATTGTCTTGTGGCCATCGAAAGTCGCGCCACATTTTGCGCGTTCTTGGGAATATGGTATTGTTGTTAATTTCACTGAGTTAGTAGGTAGGAGTAGGAATGGACCAGTTCGGTTGTGGATGGGTGTAATGGTCGGGCGGTTTGTGGAGTATATAAGTAGGGAGGATGCATGAGGACGGAGCGAGGTGCGAATCTAGCGAGAGGCCCAGCATGCTCAAAGGGAGAAAGAAGATGGGCAGGCGGTGTTGGGGAGGCGGCACATCAACCTCGGAGGAGGCGACTCATCCTCAGCGGAGGATGAATCTTGGTAAAGGTTCCCAATGTTGCGGACTTGCGACACGAGGAGGTAGTAAAAGGCGAGAAGGGAGTCAAAGCGGAAAGGAGTATTGCACAGGGTGTTGGCGGGGCCGCGGATGAGAAGGGGTATGTGGAGTGCCAAATCATGTCAGTACTCTTGGCGGCTTGTTTTGCTTTTTGGTCGTTCTTTGTTAAGAGGGATAGGAGGTTAGCCAATAAGGCCATTTCGGCGGATTGCACTTACGGTGCAATCCCTAGACCCTCGGTCAGTTGGAGCAGTGGTCCGTCGGGCGGTCAGGTGGGTGGTCGTCCGGGTCGAGGCCGGGTGGTCCGTCCGGGCGAGGTCCGAGTGGTCCGTCAGGGGTCCGGGAGGCGGTGGTCCGTCGAGGCGGTCAGGGGTGGTCCGTCGGGAGGCGGTCATGGGTGGTCAGTCCTTGAGGAGGTCGATGGGTGGTCGGAGTCGGCGAGAGGGTCAGTGGTTTAGTTTGGTGGGCATCGCTGGCATGGATCTCTTGTTTGGCGGGGAAGCGGTGCGAAGTCAGGTAGCGTGATGAGCTCGTCCGGGGGTTACCACGACCAGGTTAGGTACATACATAGCGAGGTTAGGATACATACATAGGCGGGTTAGGTTAGGGTATGGGGAGTATATAGGAAGGCTGGCGTCCAAGGCGGCGAGACTATCCGGTACCATCTTGCTCCGTGTGCTCTTGCCTTTAGTGCTCGAGGAGGCGGAGTGAGTTCTGCGTCCGTGCGGATTAATTGGTGGTAGAGGATGTGTTTAGAGCTCGGTGGCGAGCTCCGCCCGCACGCTTGATGGGTGCGGCAGGGGCGGACTGAGCTCGGGAGGTGCTGGGTGATTTCTCGGGTGCGAGACTAACCTTGGAGGCTGGAGCAATTTGTGGGATGCGGTGAAGCCACTTCTCTGAGCAGTAGGCGGTAGGAGGATTAGGGCGCTTGGGGTGACTGCGGTGGAAGCCATCCTTGGAGGCTGCTTTGGAGCGGAGGTGTGGATGCAGTGCAAGCCACTTCTCTGAGCGTGAAGCGGTCGGAGGGATTAGGGCGCTTGGGGTGACTGCTGGCGGAAGCCATCCTTGGAGGCTGCTGGAGCAGTGGGGTTCTGTTTGCAGCTACTTCTCCAGCGAGCGTAGGAAGCGGTAGGGCAAAGCGGCACAGTGTGTGAATACATCGGCGTGTTGGTGTTGACTACTGTTGGTGATGGACAAAGAGAGGAGGGTGGCGTTCGCGTGTGTGTGTTGGTGAGTTGTGGCGGACGAGTTGAGGGCCCAGGGGCTAGAGTCGTGGGCGATGGAGGCAGCGTCGCTGTTCGGTGGTCTTGGAGAAACAGGCGGGGTTTGTGGGAAGGTCAGGTGGTCGTGTCCAGAGCGAGGTTGTGGAGGCACACCCTTAGGGTTGTGGGTAGCCCGGACCCAACATGATGAAGTCCGGATTCAGGTGATAGTGGACTCGAGCGGAATAAGCACAGAACCATTTCCCTTGAGAACGGACTTCTTCCTACCACGGGATTGTCTGGCCCGGCTGGCCATCAGCGAAAGTCAGCGCTACAGTGGCTAAAGGTGACAAAAGTAGGAATGAGAAACAGCACTTTGTCTTCTTGGCCTTGTTGCATATGTTGCTTGTATTCTTGAAACACCTCGCCTTTTGAGTAAGAGTCGGAAGGTGATACACTTCAATGTTTGGCATTCTCTCGGCAATAAGCATAAGCAGTTGGTTCATCCACGCCAGGCTGCAGACATCTTGATTCAGTCGCCTTTCTCGCGGAAGGCGAGACCATGCAATGTTTCAACGCTCTGCTTTCTTTCGTGCTGACCGATACAATGCGTCAAGGCCTCTCTACAACAATACACTTTTCCTCGTCCGACAAGAAACGAGTCTACCTAACCCTTCCATCGCTCTCATAATCGACATCAAAAGGGATTGTAGGTGCATCTCGCTCCTCACCGCACATTCTAAGGAACCGATACCTCAAATCTCGAAGGTTGCCTTCCCTATTGTCCTCAAGCATTGTCTACCACAAGTTTTGCGAAAATCACGGGTATACGAACCTCTTCACATTTCATCTCGGGCACTTTAGATTGCCGTCTACTTGGCGTCTACGTGGTGGTCTCGCCATGCTCGATAAATGATTCGGACCGGGCTTCAAATTGTATATACGCCTTTAGGTGGATGTTCAAATGCACATCATCCGAGTCCTCTTCCTCCACATCAGTTCCACCGAACGTCTTTGGGGCCCGCAGTGGAAAGTATCTTCTAGATACAACCGGTGCAAACCGAGTTGGCATTCACCCCAACAGGCGGCCATATCCGATTGTGTCGTCCGTGGAGCACTTCCGAGGAGTAGTCTTGCGGATGGGCGGGATGTACGGAGGCTCTGGCGGAGAAGGACTTCCGTGAATGGAATCCAACATCTTGAAAGCAGGCGGTGTCTTTGGAATGGATGCGATTATCGCGTCGGAAGTGGTGGAGGCCGTGCACTGCAGTCTGAATAACACACATGGAATCATGTTCAAGAGCCTTTGGAATGCAATCGATTTCGCGAGTTTGCACGACGTACCTTCATCTAGTTCTCCCTCTTCAACTTGAATACCTTGGCGATAGGCATTTCAAGGAACCCGTTGATGCCTCGAGGAGTGTTGCATATCGGGAGGAATCTCGCGTTCCACGATAGCATCCAAGTCCTTTGACTTCAAGAACTCCTTCCACCGCTTCAACATCGGCAAATTTTCAAGAGCTACCTGCATGCGAGGGAAGAACGCACTTTGAATCAAGATCAAAGTCACACCCACAATTATAGACATGTGACATAAGGTACCGTGTGGTGTTGGATGATTTATAATTGCGGTTCGGTGATGATGGTGATAAATGCAGTTCGATGGACCTTGAATGAGAGTGCGCCACATCCTTAGAAAATGATGGCATAAGATGAGGTGGATGCATCGAATTTGTAATGGGCCTATTTTAGGCATTTGAGGTTAAATGAATGATGGCCGTGTTCGGTGACCGTTGCTACAACTTCGAGCCGTTTAGCGTAACTAGCGGTGTTAAGGCTTTATCGTAATCCGTTGATGCGGTTCAAACATCCATATTTCATTTCCACAGCTCGAGCCTCTCCTTTTCATCAAGAGTTCGAGAGTCCGGATAATTCTCTTACTTCCTCCCAACTTCCCGCATGAGGTTTTGAAGATTGCGGGATGGTGATCGCGAGGCCTTCACGGAGCAATAAGCATGCGAGATCGACCCCTGCGTTGGAGGCGCCACGCATCGAGGCGGGCGCGATGCGCGTGCAGAGCGGGATCGCGCAAGCGCGTCGGATGAGGGATGCGATCCCGCGAATGTGGTAACAGAACCCCCGCTATTATGCAATTGAGAGAATCCTCTCATGGTAGTGTCCGGACGTCCACCTCAAAGGGTACTCAAGCGAGAGGATATGAAGACATTGATGGCCGCGAGGGAGCACCAACCTCGGTGGAAATGCGATCCTGCGATTCCTCATGCTTTTAACTTTGTGGAGCAGCTTTCGGTGAAAAAGCTCCGATTCTCTTCCAAGCGGTACAACGGACAAGAGTGGAGCGTTGTTGCGGAAGAACCAAGATCCAGTCGCCTTGGATTCCACTCGGCCTTATGGATTAACGGTTACAATGGTATTGAGGGGATTCGCAAGAGCGGATGGATTCTATTGATGGGAATGGGCGAAGATATGCACATACGCTTTTGGTCACCAAGAAACCTCATTTGCACATAACGATGACATCAACACACATCTCCGATAATGGATGCGCCAAGATAATGCCTCGTTGTGAGCGCCAGTTGAAATCGGCCTTGCGTGATTCCAAAAGTGTTACAAGACTTTTCTTGTAACACTTTATATATTGCAATCTTGAGAGGACAAAAGCACCTCTCACTTCATCTCAACATAATTGCAACACCATTGCAACATGGTTGCAACAAACTCAGTTTGGTTTCCAAGCCAAAGTGTAACAAGAGGCCCAAAAAGTGTTACATGACCCCAAAATTGCAACATAAGTGTTACATCCGAGGGTCCAAATCTTAACATAAGTGTAACATAGGCGCCATTTCTAGTAGGACAGACCACCAAAATGTATCCGCGGAAGATAAATTTCAATGGCTCGAGGCCATGTATGCAGCTTGAGAGGAAGAAATGCGGGTCTTTGGCGGTTGATCACAATGTGTATGACAAGAGGAAGAAGCTTGGTTTTATTGAACAAGTCGCTACATACATGATGAGCTTGAGATTTGGCCGGACACACCCGATGGAAAACCTCGTGCGGTGGAAGTTCAATGTGTACAAGTTCCTTGGAGAGCTGCTTGGAGCGGAGGCGTGGGGATCAGTGCAAGCCACTTCTCCTGAGCGTGAAGCGGTGGGATTAGGCGCTTGGGGTGACTGCTGGGGCGGAAGCCATCCTTGGAGGCTGGAGCAGGCTGTGGATGCGGTGAAACCACTTCTCCATGAGCATTGAAGCGGTCGGGAGGGATTAGGGCGCTTGGGGTGACTGCAGCCATCCTTGGAGGCTCTTTGGAGCAGGCGTGGGGTTGCAGTGCAGCTACTTCTCCATGAGCGTGAAGCGGCGGAAGGGCAAAGCGGCTGGTGTGAATACATCAGCGTGTTGGTGTTGTGACTCTTGGTGATGGACAGAGGAGGGTCGTTCTGTGTTGAGGTGGAGTTGTGGCGGAGAAGTTGAGGAGAGGCTGGAAATGCGTAGGCGTGAGGCAGCGTCGTTAAACACGGTTCTTGAGGCGGGGTTTGTGGGAAGGTCCGGTGGTGGCGCGTGCAGTCGACGAGTTGTGGAGGGCACACCCTTAGGGTTGTGGGCCGACCCAACTGATGAAGTCCGTTCGAGGCGATTGTAGAGCTCGAGGCGAGAATAAGCACGAGACCATTCCCTTGGGAGCGGACTCCTTCCTAGCGACACGGGATTGTCTTGGCCGGTGGCCATCCCGGTCGCGCCACATTTTGCCGTTCTTGAGAATGGTATTGTTGTGGGCTGCTGAGTTAGTAGGAAGTGAGTAGGACGGTACTGCCAGTTGCGGTTGTGGATGGGTGTAATGGTCGGGCGGTTTGTGGAGTATATGAGTAGGGAGGATGCAGGGCCGGAGGCAGGGGTCTTGAATCTAGCGGGAGGCCATGCTCAAAGGGAGAAAGAAGATGGGCAGGTGTTGGGAGGGCGGCACATCAACCTCGGAGGAGGAGGGACTCATCCTCAGCGGAGGATGAATCTTGGTAAAAAGGTTCCCAATGTTGCTTGGGACTTGCGAGGAGGTAGTAAAGGCGAGAAGGGAGAGTCAGAGGGAAGAGTATTGCAGGGTGTTGGCGGCGGATGAGAAGGAGTATGTGGGTGCCAAATCGATGTCAGGTACTCTTGGCGGCTTGTTTTGCTTTTTTTTTCTTGTTAAGAGGGATAGGGAGGAGTTAGCCAATAAGGCCATTTGATTGCACTTACGGTGCAATCCCTAGACCCTCGTCCGTTGGAGGTGAGTCCGTGAGCGGTCAGGGTGGGTGTGAGCGGTCAGCCAGTTGGTCAGGTCAGGGCGGTCCGGTGGAGGTCCGGTCCGCGGTGGTCCGTCCGGGCGGTCCGGCCGTGGTCCGTCGGGGCGGGGTCCGGGTGGGTCGTCGGTCGCCGGAGGTCGGGTGGGTGAGGTCGGGGGTCAGAGTGGTGGGGCGGGTGGTTTAGTTTGGTGGGCATCGCTGGCATGGATCTTGTTTGGCGGGGCGGTGGTGCAGAAGTCCGTAGCGATGATGAGCTACGTCCGGCGGTTACCACGACCAGGGGTTAGGTACATACATGGCGGTTAGGATACATACATAGGCGGGTTAGGTTAGGGTATGGGAGTATATAGGAAGGCTGGCGTCCAAGGCAGACTATCCGGGTACCATCTTGGCTCCGTGTGCTCTTGCCTTTAGTGCTCGAGGCGGAGTGAGTTCTGCGTCCGTGCGAGGATTAATTGGTGGTAGAGGATGTGTTTAGAGCTCGGTGACGAGCTCCGCCAGCACGCTTGATGGAGTGCGGACGGGGGACGGACTGAGCTCGGGAGGTGCTTTCGCGGGTGATTTCTCGGGTCGAGACTAACCTTCTTTGGAGCAATGTGGGGATGCAGTGCAGAGTCATGAGCGTGGGCGGTGGAGGATTAGGGCGCTTGGGGGTGACCTGCGGGCGGAAGCCATCCTTGGAGGCTTGGAGCGGAGGTGTGGGATGCGTGTGAAGCCACTTCTCTGAGCGTGAAGCGGTGGAGGAGGGAGGCGCTTGGGGTGACTGCGGAAGCCATCCTTGGAGGCTCGGAGCTGTGGGGTTGCAGCAAAGCTACTTCTCCATGAGCGTGAAGCGGTAGGAAGGGGCAAAAGGCGGCTGGTGTGAATACATCGGCGTGTTGGTGTTGTGACTACTATTTGGTGATGGATAAGAGAGGAGGGTGGCGTTGCAGGCGTGTGTGTTGAGGTGGAGTTGTGGCGGACGAGTTGAGGCGGGGGGCGCTGAGTCGTGGTGATGGAGGAGCGTCGCTAAACTGTTCGGTGGTCTTGGAGAAATCCGGCGGGGTTTGTGGGAAGGTCCGTTGGCTACTGCAGTCAGCGAGTTGTGGAGGGCACACCCTTAGGGTTGTGGGACCCGGACCTGATGAAGTCCGTTCGGCGATGGTACAGAAACTCGAGCGAGAATAAGCCGAGACCATTCCCTTGAGCGGACTCCTTCCTAGCGACCAGGATTGTCTTGTGGCCATCGAAAGTCGCGCCACATTTTGCGCGTTCTTGGGAATATGGTATTGTTGTTAATTTCACTGAGTTAGTAGGTAGGAGTAGGAATGGACCAGTTCGGTTGTGGATGGGTGTAATGGTCGGGCGGTTTGTGGAGTATATAAGTAGGGAGGATGCATGAGGACGGAGCGAGGTGCGAATCTAGCGAGAGGCCCAGCATGCTCAAAGGGAGAAAGAAGATGGGCAGGCGGTGTTGGGGAGGCGGCACATCAACCTCGGAGGAGGCGACTCATCCTCAGCGGAGGATGAATCTTGGTAAAGGTTCCCAATGTTGCGGACTTGCGACACGAGGAGGTAGTAAAAGGAGGAAGGTAGATGGGGAGGAGGTTTGGTACCAAGCCTCCAAAAGTGTTACAAGACTTTTCTTGTAACACTTTATATATTGCAATCTTGAGAGGACAAAAGCACCTCTCACTTCATCTCAACATAATTGCAACACCATTGCAACATGGTTGCAACAAACTCAGTTTGGTTTCCAAGCCAAAGTGTAACAAGAGGCCCAAAAAGTGTTACATGACCCCAAAATTGCAACATAAGTGTTACATCCGAGGGTCCAAATCTTAACATAAGTGTAACATAGGCGCCATTTCTAGTAGGACAGACCACCAAAATGTATCCGCGGAAGATAAATTTCAATGGCTCGAGGCCATGTATGCAGCTTGAGAGGAAGAAATGCGGGTCTTTGGCGGTTGATCACAATGTGTATGACAAGAGGAAGAAGCTTGGTTTTATTGAACAAGTCGCTACATACATGATGAGCTTGAGATTTGGCCGGACACACCCGATGGAAAACCTCGTGCGGTGGAAGTTCAATGTGTACAAGTTCTTTGGGGATCTTTGGAGGAGGCTGGAAACTCAAGGACACCGATTATGTCTGAAGATGGTGGAGGAAGACTGCGTTGAGGATTGCGAGTGCGAGGGTAAATTGTGGGAGAACGTGGACACCATTTTCCGGATGTGGGAGAAGTGCGAACTCCCAGGCGGCGAGAGCAGCCGATCGGGGCGGCAGCGGCGAAAGCGGAAGCCACAAGACCCAACTACAGCAGCCCGGGTCCCTAATCGGCCCCCTCGTCCGGCTCCAATGCTCGGAAGGGCATGGAGCATTCCAAGGAGTCCCGAAGGGCGAGAAGGTGAGAGATGTTGATAGTGACCCAAGGTCATCCAAGGAAGCTGCAGCTAAAAGATATGGATACGATGTTGGCAGGAAGAAGATTAACCTTATCGAGCATGCCTTTCGAAGGCTATGAAGTGTCGACCTTATGAAGTCGCCAAAGCTTCCCAACATCGAGGCCAAGGAATTGGCGAAGTTTCAAGCGACTTTTGCGAAGTGGTAAGTGAGTGTATTCGTTGAGTCGCGGTCACGCGCCTGCAATCGCGGTGGCCGCGCCTCTGTTGCGTGAGGCGCAGCGCGAGTCGCCTGCGCCCGCGCGGCGGCCCAGCGCGCTGGCCGGCACTAAGCGCCCGGTGACCCAGCTGCGCGGGCCAGCGGCTGCGGCCTCCACGCATTTGGCGGTTCATTGTGGCGGCGAGCCACACCACTGCGCCGGTGACCGCGCCTCCACTCTCAATGAGTTCGCCGACCACCGCTGCTTGCGAGGAGACATTGAGGATTTGGAAAGCTGCCAAAACCTTTCCAAGATTTTGTTTATAGCGCATGGCGGAAGCGGATGGAAGAAGAGCGAAAACAAATGGCCGACAAGGACATGGATGCGGTGGCGGCGGTTTGAGTGCACAGGTCTTGGACAAAGTGGCATATCGGTGGTGCATCGAGACATTTTGGATATGAAAGGATTTTTGCCACCGAGGAGGTATACTCTTCTTTTCTGCGACCTCCCTCGAGGTTTACATGCATGAGAATGACAAGGCTTTCGTTGAAGAAGAATTGAAGAGATCATCAGCTCTTTCAACGAGAAGACCACGGCGATGTGTTAGGATAATTCTTATGCATGGGGTGGATGGGGTGATTCAAGCCGGGGAGGCTTTGAGGTCTGGTGTAGGAAAGGAGTCATACAAACCACAGGTATGGGAGAAAACCAACATCCCACGAGCAGTGGTCTTTGTTGAAGCAGTGGAATATTTGATTGGGAGCCGCGGTGAAGGCGAGTCAATGTCGGAAAAGCTCCTCTTTTTGCCGGCAAAGACATCAAGCAGTGCTCCCAAGAGTTATCCAGGCATGGGCCTTGGTGAAGAAGGCGATTTACCACTGGTGATAAGATCGTATATCGCCATATCGAAACACATGGGCTTATTAGGCATGTTGGTGAACATGTTCTCCAACGAGGATTGTTGGCGCTTTGTCAGGATCGATCATTTTGGTGGCGGGATTCAGCGGAAAAGGAGCGTTGTGGCCATTGACAAGGCCGATGCTCAATGTATATGTCTAGCAGTGAGCAGGTTGGAGGCGGTGACGAGTTCGAAGAAATAACAACGGATAAGTTTTCGCGAGGCCACAGCAAGTTTTGGGCAAAGGAGATGCATGCGAGGAGGCATTGGCAGGAAAATGCAAGTGTATAGCTTGCTTGGAAAGAAGGTCGAGAATGAAGGACTCCATGAGACCCGGGACGGCCGGTTGAAGACCAAGGCATTGACAATATGGGATGAAAGCGGCACACTACCACGCAGACAACGGAGGCTCAAGCGTTTTACATTTTGAGTTGAAGGTGATGACTTTGGTGACAGGCGGGATTTGGAAAATGTAGAAAGCGGTGCTAGATTCGGAGCTCAATTTGGTTGAAGTAGATGACCCTTTGGGTAGCCAGGACTTGTAGACAGTAGGGGCTCTGTCCGGTTGACCGGTATAATTCCCGTTTTTGACTCTTCATGGAAAATGCCTGAATTTGATTTGAATGCATACTACGTATTAGGGAACGGACGCGCGGAGGGGCGTCACGGCCGAGAACGGTCGAGGCCGTGAGGCCGAGACCGTTCTAGGCCGTGCACCCCGACCTTTAGTACTCACCTTTAGTACTCACCTCAAAGAGTGAAAACAACTCGTTTTGATTCTTTGATAACTACAAACAAAAAGTAAAAGTAATTAGTCATTTACCTCCATTTCAATTCGGAGAAGATCTTTCTTTGCATATACCTTTTCGACAAGCGTTAAACACGTCTTTGTGAAGATTCCCCACTGCGGAAAATGTGATCGTATGTTACGAGAAGAAACATTAGAATTTTTCTTGGAATGCAGATATTACCTTTCAAAGCGATGTACCTTTTGAATATTTTTCGTTGTCTCGGTTCTTCCATGAGAGACAACAAGTCATCGTTTTCAACTCCTTATTTTCAATTGCTGCCCCTATCTACGCATTCAATGCATACGAATTACATTACATAGAATTATATGTAATGAAAATAATAGAAGAAAGAAGTTATCGCGACTTACTTGCTTGGATCATCTGCTTTCGAATGTTGGGTTGGACCCATCTTCATTCAAGATGGGTGTGCTCTTTTAGACTATGCTCCCAAATTACGACTTACTTATTTTAAAGTCTTGAAAAGTGGTGGATATTGAAAATTGCTCATCCACTTTCCAAACTCGGTGAACTCAAGTGACTGTAAGTTGGTCCATCCTCCTTGAAGTCATCAATTTTTCTCTTTTTGCACGATCAAAACCAAAATCATTACTTTCTTAAACCAAAATCATATTAATCCAAATTATATACATTATACATTTTGTATACCTGATTGGAGATGGCTGCGTTGTCAATGTTGTTGTCAATCTTATCGACTTTGTCCTTTATGTTTTTACTTGTTTTCCGTTACGTGTGCCAAGTTATAAGAAGGTAAATGTGAAGAAGCAAAGAAGGTATGAATGTAATTTCAGATTACCTCCATTACTGCCTGGATTGAACTTTGATATCCCTCCAACATTGTTTGCATTGAAATCGGTGTCCATTAAACCTTTCCACAAGTGTATCGTTTCCGGCTCAATTGATTTGTTGTTGAAGGTTCTTTTTATCCTATGCGAGATAAATTTAGGGTTAAGATTTTGGATTTGAGCATACTTAGATCAAGTTTATGAATTAAAAAAGTGCTTACCTTCTTTATCTTATTCAAGCGGGCATCTACAAAGATGCTTAAGGTCTTGTTTGTCCATGACGAACATTGTGTGCTCATGAGGACAACCCACGGGTTTTGTTAGACTCGACCAACGAGAACATACAGGACTAACGCAATCATTTTCACGAATACCTTTTTCTACGATCTTTCTTATCTCCAGTGGTGGTTCAAACTCTGCGTTAGCGTCATATCTGGATCCCCATGGGTGGGAAGTAATTTGTCGAGTGGCGCTCACGGTGGCGTCATGGTTCTTGTCTGCGGGGGTTGACACATAAATATTAGTAAAAGTAAAAGCAAAGTAAGAAGCGTATAATCGAATAACAATCAAGTACCTTCTTGGATTTGAAAATCGTTGCTTGCTTCTCGATTCCATCCCGATTCAAAAGCCATCGAACACTTATCATAGTGGAAGCTAGTCAAATCGGTGAACAAAGGCGCCGCATAAAGCGACAAGTTGAGCAAGGGGCAGGACGTCCGCGTTCCGGGTGCTTCCGACCAATTGTTCGCGATCCGCATCAAAATGTGTTAAAAATTGCACAATCCGTTTGTGGCATCGGATGTTCTCAAGCGCACACACAAGATTGCATGTTTCGGAGGATGGCAATCGGCTAAAGACTCATAGTGCGATGCTTACCTTTGCGTCAAACATGCAATAGTTTACGGCATGCCCCTCGGAACGCTGGCATGAATTCTGCCCGACACGTGCGTTCTTGCGGTGACCGCTGCACTCAAATACGGAGGAGGAGGCGTGAGTTTACAAAGTGCATAACATGTAACACATGCGTGCGGCAACACTCACGTGCGCGTATTGCGGCATGCTGTTTGCATCTACTGCGTTGACTACGCATGTTGTGGTGACAACAGGAAACGCGGAACATACGCGGCTAGTGAAAAGGCAAAAGTAGAGCAGGTGAGCGTTTCATCAAGCATCTTGATCGGCGTTGCAGCACGTGGGTGACTCTTTCTTTGTGCGAAAGCGCATGCATACTCCAGCAACTACCATGCCGCGACAAGCGGGCATGCATAACGCATCGGATACAAGCTTCAAAAGCAAAAGATGACTTACTGTGCGTGCGGGATGCGAGCACTCATATGACGAAAAAACAAACAAAGATACGGTGCGAGTAGACACACGATTACCACAGCCGAGTGGTTTTGTGCGATATGTCTCGACGCAATAAATCATAAGCAAAAGCGTTAAGCAGCAAACTCACGAGCGATTACGGCTATCGGGCGGGCGGAAGCAAAGCCAGCGACGGTGGGCGTTGGCAGTGGGCTGCAACGAAAAACAAAAGAGAAGACACGGCGTAAGTGTGCTTGACAACGCCTACGGAGGGGCCTTCGAGGTTTTGTGCGCTATGTCTGAGACTTGACAATTAAATCAGGCAAGGCGGAAGCGGAACTCACGATGGCGATTACGGCTACCGGGAGGCGGGCAAGCCAGCGGCGTGGCGTTGGCAATTGCAGCGAAAAACAAAGAAGAGCGTGTGTGCTTGACCTCGTACCACGGAGGGCCTTGATCGAGACTTCTTGATGTCGTGTTGGCGGTGGCGGGGAGATGGGACCGGTGTGGGCTGCAAGGGCGTGATCGGATGGTTTCGAGAATCGAGCGCAATTGCATACCCACCTAGATCCGGAACTAAGCGGCGAAGAAGAAGTGCATCGGCGCATGTAGTGGGCGTTACCTAGATGAAAGGAAGAGCCGATTGCGCGGACCTTCTCAGGACACCGTGGCGAGCAAGGTCACTGGTGGCCAGCGATGTCTGCGGACCGCCGACGTGACCCGCGGCGACTGGCGGCGTGTGTGAGTGATAACCCTATGTGCATCTTGTTTAATACGAAAGTTAGGTTCTAGATGGTTCGATGGTGCGTGGCGATGTGGTTGGCGGTAACAGTTGCCTCTGCATCGGGGTTCGGAGATTAGGTTTGGTGCGTTAGGCTAGGTTTGGAAAATTGAATCTAGGTTTGGTTGAGCAGTAGCGTGAATGGCAAACCTACGTTGGTTTGGAATTGGGCTCGGAATGTTAGGTTCGGTAAATTCAAACCGCTTGGTAGAAGAGAAAGAGCGGCCGGTGAGAATATTTAGGGTTTTGCTGGCCTATATAAATGGCTTCCCTCGAGCGAGTTCTTTTGTCATTACATCTTTTCAAGTCAGGTGGTCTAGTCTCTGGCCAAGGCTTAGGTGTTTTGCTCGTGTTTAGTTTTTAGGCCAAGGTCTTCCTTCTCTGTTTGGGGAAGGGTCTAGTTCTAGTTTAGCCAGCGTCTTTGGTTACCTCAGAAGGCTGGTTGTAGCTCATTGAAGGCCAAGGTGTTCTAGGTTCGCTAGGCTAAGGTCAAGTTTTGGGCCAAGGTTTCTTTCGGGCCCTTTCCAATGGTTAAGGCCTTTCTCGATGGTTCGCCAAGGTCTCTGTAAAGTTTGTTTGAAGGCCAAGGTTTCTGCTCTTTTGAAGGTTCTTTTGAAGGCCAAGGGGTTCCCATGTTCGAAGGTGTCTTTGCCTCTAAGGTCCATGTGCTTGCTTAGTCCGAGGCCAAGGTTGTTTGACAAGGCCAAGGTTTCTGATCGCTTAAGGTTAAGGCCTTTTGCTCCCATTTGAAGTCGCTGTCCATCGCATTCACGTTGTTTTCATTCCTTGGCGTCTGTTGTTTTGTGTCTTGTTGTTTTGGTTTGTTGTTGCTTCGTTGCTCGGAGTAGTGTATTTGGCGCTTTAGTGCATTTCATTCTTTTGTTTTCTAGTCTGTTCGGGTTTGGTGTTTTGTCTACCTATGGTGGTAGTGTATTCAAGTTTCTATATATCGTAGGATGTTTTGTGTATTTGTCCATTGTTGATGTTGTTCTTTGCACTGCGTGATTGTTTATCTTTCTTAGGAAAGACACACTAAGATGTTATATTTGTATGTCCCTAGTGCTCTTTTGTTTTCTATTTGATTCTCGTTCTTTGTAGTTCATTTAATTCTTGATCTTGTTCTTATTCAGTCGATGGTGTTACTTCCTTTTTTCATGTAAGCGACCAGCCGTGTTGTCTTGACTTGGAGCTTTTTGAGCTACATGGTTGTAGCTAGGCTTACTTTTGTTCATCTGTTGCATGTGTGATACTTGTGTTCTTTCTCTTCAAAATCTCGTTGCTTGTTGTTTGTTTGTTGGAAGTGTCCCTTTATCCTTGTTGTCGTTGTGGTTCCATGGCTTGGTATCATTTCTTTGTCTTGCGTCTTCTTGTCTCTATCGCGTTACGATCGATTTTGTTATTTAGGTTTTGATTCTCGTGTCTTCGTGTAGTTTTGTTCTGGTTTAAAATGTGTCGTTAAAGCGGCTATGCAACTGCAAGTCTTTTGTTCTCGGACTTCGCTTTGCTCGTGTGTTGTAACCCTCTCCTGTGTTTTGATGCGATCAAGTTTTCGTTTGAAGTGGCGGTCATAGATCGGGACCACTTTGGTAAGTCATCAAATGTCTTTTGTCAAAATCTGCGTTTACATATGTTTATTGGAAATATGTTATCTTCTCTTGATAGCTTTGCATTGTTTTCATAATGTTGAAAGATATTTTGTTCTTATTGTCTTCTATTCCTTTTTGAAGCAGTAATGTGCAAGAGGTTGTTGGACGTAAGAGGTTGGTTACTTGACCTTTCAAGTATGATTACATTGTATTACATTTGTCTCATGTGTCTCATGTTATATCGTTTGTTTGTTTTGTCGATCTGCAAAGCTTGCCTTTGTTCTTTCTCGGAGGGTTGCCTTGCTCGTGTGATCTTACTCTCTCCGCTTTTTTGGTCAAGGTTTGAGATGTAGTGGCGGACATTTGGGACCTTGTTTGGTACGTCGAAGCGTCTTTTGTGTCATTTGTTACTCGCTTTGCATATTCTTGTTGAAAAATGCTATTATCTTGTTTTATCTTGCATTGTTCTTTATGTTGAGCAGCATTTTTAATTGTTTTGTATTCTTATGAGCAGAGTAATTGCATAAGATTTTTAATGTAAGAGTGTTGGTTAGTGTCAAACTGACGTGTTACCTGTGGTTTACTTTTTTCTTTTGTGCATTATAATTACCTCGTTTGTTTGTTTTGTCGCAAAGCGTGCTTCTTCTTTCTTATTGGTTTCGCTTGGTGCGGACAAGCTTTCTTGGACAAGCTTTGTGCGAGGTTGAAGTTTTGTTTTATATTATCCTTGATATGGTATGATTCTTGTATGTATTGACCGATGGTCTTTGTCATTTTTCATTGTTTGTCTTCGTGGTAAGAGTTTGCTTTGGTACCACTTATAAGTTATTTAATTCTGAAATTTTGTGTGTAGGCTTCATTCATCGTGTGAAGGTTGGCCAAGCGTTATTACAGTCATGCGTCGGGATAACCTCTTCTTGCTTGATTAGTCACGATTGAATGTTATGCGTTATACGTAGTCTTTTGTTTTATGCTGGGGCTACTTTTTTTTTTCTTATTATTTGGCAAATAGGTCTAATTACAGTATGTGTTTTTGGGAAAGGAGTGCTCTTCTCTCACTAACATAAAGTGGAAAGGATCACTAAATTTAACAATGTGTAGATTCAATGAATGTTCTGCCATGTCCCCACACCCCTCTCTTTGTCTTGGATTGTTTTATAATCATCATTAGACCCTTGAGAGTTCGTTTTGGAAGTTCGAACACCATGTAAGTGTTTTTATTTTGTCTTTTGTTTGTGAAGTTCTCCTTTAGGATGGTTGTGTTCCTTGTCCACTCTAATTCTTTTTGGCTTTGCGGATGGCTCCTAAAAGAAAACCCCTGGGCTTGGCGGGAAAAACAAGGATCTTGGGCGAAGTCATGGCTAAGCCATATACACAAGGCGTGTCAAATCCATGATTCGCACGCAACTCATCCCTGAGGATGATGGTAAAGTTGATGGTGTCTTGGTGCAGTGAAGGAACTTATTTAGTTCCCAAAGACTTCCAAACCGCCAAGGCACTTTCATCCAAGAAGGATGCTCGACGTGCGGAGTTTTGTTCGAGAAGAGGAAGGGTGGACACTCGACTGTGGCTTTGGTTGAAGGTCCTCTTGCGAGATTACTAACTATGTCGATTAATAGAGAGGTCCGGTTTGTGGGGAGAATGATTTCTTGATAAGCGATCCCATGGTTGTGAGTCTTTGCCAAAACTGTCTGAGTCTAGAGATTTGTGTGCTGCCGTTGAGCAGAATGCTTTGGTGGGCGGTTTTCCATACTGTTGTGGTTCACGACCACAGGTCATCACGATCAAGTGCTTGATATGTTTGAGAGGCTAAAGTGTGATGATCCCAAGATGACTTTGCCATGGGTATGGAGGAAATTGATGATGAAGCAATTTTCGGAGGCGATTTGACCCTAGTCCCGAGGAGGTGAATGATGCTTTGAGTGGTGGGGAGGATAGGTCCAAAGCGGAATAAGCGGTGTCAAGTCGTCGGGCCTTTATGAAAGTGAGTGGGTCGGGGATGGGATACTCTGTTGAGGATATCCTCACAAGGATCTAAATCTTATTCGATATCCTTTTTCCATCAAGTTCGAATCGAAGGACAACGGAGATTTTCTCCGAAGCGTAAGTAGTGATGTTTTCTTACTTGTTGATTTTGATAGTTTTTCCTTTCACATGGTGATTTTGATCTTCTTGCTTATGCGGTTGATGTCTTTCTTTTCGTGGTTTTAACCGAATTTTAACAAGGAAGTGCATCTTGAACCAAAGCCGGCTTGGTTCGATGTTCATGATCAACATGTTTCATGGAATTTTCCATGGGTCCCAGGCAGCGCTGGTTGCGTCCATGAAAATCAGCAAGGACCTTGGGATTGTGTCATGTCGAAAAGAGGTGAAGTTGATTTCTGATGATGATGAGCAACGGATTCTTTCACACAGAGATCATCAATGCTCATTTGGGCGGGGGGCTCAAAAAAGGTAATATTGTTGGTTTAGGGGTGCACCTTGATTGTTCATTTATGGTTTTAAACCTGGAGGCCTTATGCCTCTATTGTTTGCAGGTGTGCATATTTTTGCATGACCAGGTTTGGAGTTCGAGGTGGTGAAGAGTTACATAACACTCATCGAGGACTTCTCGTTCAGATTGAGGACCTTTTGTTCGTATGTTTTGGTTGTTTTGTTCATTGTATCTTTGGTTTTGATGTATTAAGCTCGCTTTTATTTGCGGTATGAAGAAGCGGCTTTCAAAAATTACAAAGTGGACATGAAGAATTACGAGTGAGCATTTAGTCAAAAGGTCAAGATTCTGACGAGGATGTTATCGAAACTTTTAAAGTTATTGAACACTCTCCCAAGTGGCAAGACAAAAATTCAATTCGGGGTTCTGTTCAATTCAACAATTGATAACCCAAGATCAAATGTAAGTTTTATTTGGGCTTAAGTTTTGTGGTTTATTTACTAAGCTGTTTTGTTTTTGGCTAGGCTTGGTATGCAAAACTCCGTGTTTCAAAAGGAATGTTGTCAAGGTTCATGAAGACCATGGTGAAGCATGGGCTCGTTGGCTATTACACCAATAAGAGCTGCCGTGTAACAATGATTACACGTTGACGATGGCTCGGTGCCTTGATCTTTGGGAGAAGTGTGGCCATAAAGCGGATCTGGATTCTCAAGGTAATATGTTTTGAAAGCTTGTGACATTTGAGTCCTTTGTATGTTCCTTCACGCGTTCGATATGGTTTGCGAGATATGGTGGGTCAAGCAAAGCAGTAGAAGAGTCCTTGTTCACGGTGAGCGGCGATCCTATCGAGCTTTTGAACGAACTTAATCGGATGCGGGGATGATTTAAGGGTGTTCTTCCAAATCGTCCTCAATGTGACTCACGAAATTGTATTTTCTAGTCGGCTGAAGATCGAGCAGTGCAACAGTTAACAATGTAAGTGTTTGAGATTTGTTGCAAGTTTGTAGGGACTTGATCAAAATCTGTCTGACTTGTTTTGTGTGTTAGGTCTCTGTAGCCACTCTGTTGTTCATCATGAAAGCGGACCTTTGAACAATGTCGACGACGAGTTTTCGCACCATGTGGTCCATTGTTTTCACAAGTTCGGTTGGTATTCGGGTTCCTTGGTTGCGCAGCCATGTTGGATCTGTTTTAATCATCTGGTCTCTTGTTGTGGGAGGCGTGGTGTTTTGGTTGCAAACATACCTCCACGAAAGCGTGGCCAAGGCATCCGGATGGATAACAGACCAACTGGGTGTTCTAGTGAAATTCCATATGTTGACAAGGTTGATTCTTTGTCTGTTTTGTTTGTTTTCACTTCTTTTGGAGTTTCCGATTATGTTTATCTTGGCGGTTGTGAATCCTGCGACTAGTGTAGTGACCTTTTGTCCCTCATTTCAACATTGATACAAAAGTGGATGCGGTGGTCCCTGTTGGAGGGCATTGTGCATAGTGATGTGATCGTCATCGAAGTTAACCGGAATGTGGCATGGTAGCACCTCTGGATATTGTATTGTGGAGCAAATGGAAATGGAAGTGGCTTTGAGCGTGCTTCGAGATTCGAGTGGGAATTGGAGTATGATAGGCGAAATTGGAGTTTGTGGCAAAAGGATTTGGAGGCTCTTATAGAGAGAGGCGTAAAGTTGAATTACGAGTCTCTAAGCAAGAGAAAGCCCTTGAGATTCGGAGGAGAAATGTGGAGAGGAGACAAGAGCACATTAAGCATCAAGAGGCAAGCGGCGGATAAAGCAAGAGGTTCAAGATTGCGGTGGAAAGAACAGGCGTAAGAATGTGCCTCGAGATATTTGCATGCTCTGCGAAAATCCGTCGATTGGTAAGTTTTCTTATGCTCTTTATTAATTACATTGAAAATCAATGGTTGTATTTTATTAGGTTGTCACCTTGCGAAGCGGACAATTTCGTCCAAGTCCTCGCTTCATCAATTGGTTGCCAAGAATGATCTTTGTACAAGCCAATCAAGCCAAGTGGTCGTGAAAATTACGTTTTCAATCTGTATAATTATCGATCAATTTCCTAAATAAGGTGAGTATCATTTCTAAGTATTTGCTATGATTATTCCGGTGTTTTCTAGTATCACCTAATCACGGTTTGTGTCTTGTTTTCGTTTTGTTTGTAGGTTCCATTGTTGTTGAAGTAGAGTTCAATCTAGCGAGTTCAATCTATTGGTATTTACTCTTCATTAGTTGAATTTGTATTTCATTACGGATATCAGAAACTCGCAAAGAAAAGGTTTCTTTGTTGGTTTTGTATATCCCGGATCCGCATGAATATTATTTAACAGAAAATGTTTTTGTCAGATTAGCGATTTTGGTGGGATTTCTAGAATGAGCTTCTACTAGACCCAGCTGGTATTCACTTGGTCGTCATGTTTTCTACTCTAGTGCTCTATTTTCTACCTTGATGGTAGATGATTTTTACCCCACTTGGATGGTTCAGTTGTTTTGTACCTTGATGGTAGATGATTTTCTACTATATTGTAATGAATTTTACTGTCTGGGTAAAACAATGACCAAAAGGTCAATTCTCTCTCTAAAAATTCACCTGCACTACCCCGAAAAAAAATCAACTGGGCGCATCGAGGCCCCAGACGAGGCCGCGACTTTACGTGTTTTGGACCCATAGTGCTGGCACTCTGCCCTTTCCCCCAGAGTATGTCTCGGAAGGGTGCGCCGGACGACCGGCGCACTCAAACAAAAGTGTGCATACATGGAAAAAAACCTCTATTTTACTTACATTGTTCTAAGTGGAACCTGCCATTAAGCACATCTCTTTTAAAAACACGTGTTTTGCATGATATGAGAAAGGGTTGGCAACCTCCGCCCAAAGCGCAAAAGAGGCTTTCAAGAATCCGCCGATATTGCGCGGACTCTGTTTTGTATTTCTATCGAGGCGGACAAAAGGTGTGCAGAATTCATTCCACAGCGTGTACATGGATATGAAGTGCTGCCGGATGCGGAGGAGGAGCTGACCCACGAGCCGCATCGTAGCGGTCCATCACAATTCTGGGCCAAGGAGGTTTGCGTGAGCGAGAAGGATATTGGCAAGGCTCAAATTGTGCCTCTAGGGTCGAAGCGAATGAAAGAAAGAGGAGACCTCAGATGAGGGGCAACATACAGAGGTCGGCGGCACTCACCGGTTGACGGGAAGGAAGACGACGACGCCCAGGCGATGATGGCTGTTGACTCTTTCGGAGAGACATATGAAGAACGTCTTAGAAATGTCACCCTAGTTCCCGATAGTGAAGCCGGTTTGTGTGTAGTTGAATCTTCAGACCCTGCACTTCCTTAGGTGGCTAAAACATATTCGTGTTCACGCAATCGTATGTCGTATGGGCAGTCTTTGGAGTTGATGACATGCCGGATCTTCTAGTAGGAAGTTGTTATATGTCTGGCCCTGAGGCCGTTTTTCAATATACTTGAACGGACGTACTCTACTTATAACTGAGCATTGCCGCCTGGGAGGAAGCATCCCTGCACCTTGGCACCTTCATTTCAAACACCTTTGGACACAAAATTGAATTCGCAATCTGAATGATTGCTTAGCACGGGCGCATGTGCTTTCGAAGAGCCGTGTTTGTCGTGAATTAGTAACTGTATGAAAAGTACCAAGCGGCGGCAATTTTTTCATAATCGGCTTACATTATTCCGCCGGTATGAATATTATGTTGTTCAAGAACCGTACATAATCCAATAGACCCAGGCAACCCAGAAGGACATAGATTACGAGCTGCTTTAATGCATGTATTACGTATTGACGAAGAAGAATAAGACTACATTACAAACATACAAAGAAGACTATAGCCAGAATGTGTATGGACAAGAGCACTTAATAAAGCTTCCAAATCATGAAGGAAGAAGAGCGAAGCCACACATCCACTTATTTTGTATTGCCATTTTTAATTTGGGCAGCTTCTATTAGAGAAGCTCCTAAATTCCGAATACTGCTTGAAAGCTCAGTCATTGCTAACAACATGCCCCTGCCAATCTCAAAACTGCAGTCTATCTTTTTGTGTTCTGTAGCAACATGCTATCTTCTCTCGCTCTAGTTCTAAGATTTGTTGATGCCTAGCCTGTTTGGACTCCTCTTTAGCTCTTAGTAAATCCATCTGTTATGCATGGTTCTTCTCAAATAAAGGTACAAGGCCGCTTACTCCATTCTGTGCTTTTAGTTTCCTCCGCTTGCACTCCATTCATCGCTTTGCTTGCATGGGGTGCCTTCCTCTCCGCCGCCATGCTAGTGGTACTGTTAGTATCTGCTTGCCTTGTTTTGTTGCTGCTATCCACAGTTCCGTGGCTATTCATTGCTTTGTTGCAGCAGGTCGTATAGCATCGCATGTTGTTCTACTCATAGCTTTGGGAGTTTCGTGCCTCTCGCCTCCCTTCCTCATAGCCCAATAGCTTGACCTTCCCGAATGACTGCCAAGCCTCTCCCAATCTTGCACCTTGTTGAAGTGTCATCAAAGCTTCCAGGCCCTTAATCGCTTTGTTAGTCTTGAAGATCCCTAAAGTCGCACATGCAATCGATATTGCAGCCCAACAAGCTTCACCTCATCATTCGCCTCCTTGGTACCTCCTTCTCTATGTTTGACCATGTCTTCTTTTCTTGCAATCAACGTAAGAAGGTCGCCTTCCTCCCATCTCTTGTTTGCCACCGCCTTAGTAGGGCCGGCCTCGCCGAACTTTCTTGCTTTTCTTCCTTTTGCCACGCTTTTCTCGCATGCACGTAGTCGCTTGCGCAGTGATACTGCAAGGAACTTGGGACACCGGCCAAGGGGAGTCCACTTGCCATGTAGGTTGTGCATCCGGCCATTGAAAATGAGTGGCAAGGACGTTTGTGATTATTCACACTTGCGTTGTGCATCCATTGCGCACCAAGGTCATGATTTCCTCTATGGACAACCGGAGGAGAGTGTTGCGATTCTCCTGGTACTGCCTGCAAAGATAGAGGCCACATGATTCGCTCGGTATGAGATCTAGGTTGCACAACACAACAAAATCTGCACCTTCATGCCAAGCATCACGACCAAACGCCACACTTGTACCCTAGAAAACTAGAAGTAATGGGGTTCTTGAGTTCAATGTAGGTTCCACGAAGACCCGACCCGATATTTCTTACAGATGCTGCGCACGGATTTTTGCCGCTCGTAACCCGTTTTGTCTCAATTCAAGGATTTCGTGTATCTAAAATGGACCCGGGAAACATCCCGACTCGGAACCAGTTACTTTACTATATTACTTTACTGTATTTAGTGTGGCTTGATCTTGTCCTTCTCGCCACGTCATGTATTTTATGTCGGGTTCGGGTTCATGCGAACCCAGCCTCAAGAGGACATTCTGCCCGACGAGGGTTCTAACGTTCTAACTCCGTTGAGGAATGTATTAGTCTTTTCAGGAGGCATTTTTTAACCAAAATCGAGGTCTGCCCGCAAGCAGCGTAGAGCAAGGCCTGCTGGTCTTCCCATTCAAGCGATGAGGGATGAACGTCTCGCTAAAGCGTACTTCTCGATTCCTAGTGAATTACATACCTATGCACTCGTAAATATGTATGAGCCAAGATATTGAAGAAAATGTTTCTGTGCCTGACGAGAGGGGGACGATGTGGCCGCCGCCAACGGCCATTTTTCAAATCGCAGCCACCCCGCCTGCCGATGCGCAAGACGGGCCTAAAGGCCCTCGAACATTGGCCGGTCCCCGAAACGTCTGCTCTCCGGGTTGCTGCTGCGGCGTCGCTCGTAGGAATGGCAGCGCTTTCACCTTCACCTTCTTACAAGGGCGTTCAGGTGACTGCCTTGCCTTTGCTCTGTGTATTTTTCTTTGCTTTGCTTTGCTTTGTTGTGTGCGCTTGTGAGTCGTCCGCTCACACTTCGCTGTGACTTCGTGTGTTTTGCAGGAAAGCATGTCCCTCATGTACAAAAGTATGTCCCCTCTGTTGAAAAAACTCATTTCCATGCGAAACCGGAGGCTTCTTCCAGCGCCGGACAAACGCGCCTGGCAGCAGTCGCAGAACCTCAAGTGGCAGCAAGAGAGGTTCCACGGTATCCTGTATTTGGTTGGACGGCTGAAGGAAGGGCTTGCAACGGAGGGGCAGCTGGATTCCTTCCGACGAGAGCTTCTTGACTCCGTCACTGCCCTCCACGAGGATGGAGAGTGGCCGGAGTTCACAAGGGACAAGCTTCTCTTTTTGCAGGTTGGATATCAGAGTCCTGGGCTCGGCTGCTGGCTGCATTGTGTTCTCTCGAGGGCTGGTTTCGAGGACTGACTCTTTCGATGTGCAGGATCTGTTGCATGCAGGTTGCATAGGTGAAGGGGACTACCACAAGGCTAAAAAAGTCATCATGAACAGACTGGCTGAGCAGGATGCTGAAATCAGCTCTCAGGACTTCGAGTTTTCGATTCCCTCGCCGAGTAGGAAGCAGAAGCGTATGCCTACCACAGCGGTGGAGATGAGGATTGGTGAGGAAGGGGAGCAAGTAGGTGACTTCTCACCGAAGAAGAACACTGGTCCCTCGCCGAAGAAGTCTCCTCTCAAGCACATTACATCCCGGTTGAAGAAAGGGCTGAGTTTGAAGGATGGAGGTTCCAAGCAGAAACTTCGAGTCCCCCACGCCCTGGATTTCCTCCGGCCTGATGACTGCCCCAAGCGACATCCTCCTGTCCCCACCTTTCAGAAACCGACTGATGCTCCTGCAGAATCTCCCCTCTTCCACTCTCCTCAGGTGGTTCCTTCAATGGAGAGCTCTTCTCAGGTGGCAGAGCCCAAGGATGCACCCGTAACTCCTTCGTCCAGAGCTGAAGATGCATCTCCGTTAGCGACAGACCTTGAAGCTCCTCTCCTTTCTGCCTCACAGAATCAGTCTACTCGTTCACCTGGAGTCGGAACTTTTGTCTCAGGTTTCATGCGGAAGCTGCAAGGGGACTCCGACAAGAAGCCCGTTGAGGGGGGGGATGAGAACTGGGAGGAGTTTAAGTGTGAGGAGGAGGAGCCACCTGCTCGAAAACGCTTGTGGCGACTGGATTTGCTCCGACCGCCGAGGAAGCTGCTGGGAGCCCTCGGAGCCTCAGAGAAGGACACACCAGTTGAGGCACCGGAGGATGATGATGAAGACGAACGAACCCCACTGAACGACAAGCTGCAACGAGAGACACCGAAGGGGCAGGGTCCAGATACTGTGAAGATCAAACAGAAACTTCATGAAAAGGGAGCCCCCACGGACTTCTTCATAGACAAGGTATCATGTATCATAGCTAGGAGGTTGACACATCTACCTGGTTTTTGTTGTTGCGGACTGGCTTTCTGGATGCCCAGATCACTCATGCCGTACTTGACTCTGCAGGTGCTCGGAGATAACATCAAGACTGAACTGGCACGGATACGGTCGGAATTGCAGCAGACAAATCCAGGCCAAACCTTCACGTAAGGGGACTAGTGCTGGATAGGATTGTTCACTGAGTGTCCCTTTTAGCAGAGCTCAGCAGTTAACAGTTTTGTGGTCTGCATTGGGTTGCAGGAATGAGCAGATTGATGCCATTGCAACTAGGCTCCCTGTGGACAAGTCCGAGCTGATGCGGTTTTTTCCCAAGTAAGTTTCACCATTCCTTCATTGACGAACATATCTTATAATTATTGGCAATTCAGTTGTTTTAATTCTTCATGTGAGTGAACGAGGCAAGCAAGATCAACACTTGTGATACATTTCTGGTTTTAGGTCTTGGTGTGACCGGTATGGTGAAATTGTACTCGAAGTCGTGCACAAGGAGTTCAAAGACCATGTTTCCGAGATGGAGAACGTTCGAAAGGCAGGTGGTGTCAAGCGGACTAAGCCTGTGAAAGAGGGCAAACCAGAGAGGGACCAGGGTCGTTGTTCACCTTTAACATCTACAGACAAAGAGAACAGGCAAAGAGTGCTCCACAGATCACCGAAGATAACGGCGAATAAATGCTTCGCCACCACAGAGGGCAGTCCTTGCGTTTCCAAGAAGGCTGGACTAGAGGACTTATCGCAGAAAGTTCCTCCGAGAAAGGGCCGCAGTGTGAACCAAGAAATGGATATGGAGGAGGAAATAGATGGGAAGCTGGTTGCAGAGATTCAAAAACTTCCCCTCCGGCACCACAATGACTCCAGACCTATTAGGATATGACACCCTCCGTGCCACTATACACCAGCAAGCTCAGAGACGTGTGGATTCTTTCATCTGGTGCTGAGATGATTTCCATAGCTGTACAGTGTGACGTAGCTCCCGAGTCCAGTTCCTGCTGGAAAGATTTCTGACCCCTGCTGCTCAGTAAATAAACCGTGTACCAATATCTATTTTTGGCTAGCAGAGCACCACCCTCGATTTATGGACTGCAACGAACTCTGCACATTAATTTTTTTGAGTACCACTATCATCCTCGATTTATAGATTAAAACGAACTCTGGCTGCATTTTTTTTTTAAGAATTTGGAGACTATATATATTTCAAACTGTACATCGAAGTCCCGCACTGGAAGTTTAATCTGGAGAAGCTCTACACGGTACTAACAACTGGCAGCCCCGCATACTGACTGGTAGCTACAACCACTAAAGGAGGGGGTAGACATGAGACCACAAAGGTTTGCGTGAACTATCTCTGAAGGTGACTTGGCCCTTTGTGGAGATTTGGTTTTGAAAGGTTCTTGGTATCGTTTAGTGAGAACACATGTTTCGTACAAGGGATGGTGTTCAACCTTTGCAAGGCAAGGGGTTCTATAAAAATTACCCTTAGACATTTGTGTTAATTTTTTACTATTAGGATGACCTAAGCGACAATGCCAAAGCATAGTGTGAGAAGATGTCGCTAAATTGGAAGAGGTAACATAAGCAAACTGGGAAGCTCCCACTTGGACTGACAATCTATAGAAACCATCATCTAAAGTACTTGTGCAGATGACTGGAGTCCTATTTCTTGTGTATGAAAGGAAACACCTATTTGAGTAAAATGTCACTTGCATAGTATGTTCTCTGCAAAGACTAGCAACTAACACTAACTTTTTGCACATGGGAGGAACATGAAGGACTTCATGAATCCGAAGAGTCTTACCTGAATCACACATGAATACAACAGAACCTACACCCGCTATGGTTAGGTTGTGATGAGTTTGACAAGGTTCATAACCTCTGGACAACGTTCCCGAAGAAGATTGGTTTGCACCTATATTTGCATATTAGATTTGTTTTGATTGGTTGTATGTAGAGGAAGTGCTTATATGAATGCAAGTGCTTATCTCATGCCTGCACTATACGCTCCGGTGAAAAGACCCAAAGGTGCACTTACGACCGAGTGTGAACGGATGTGCATTGTAGCCACATACTTTGGCATTACGCTTAAAAGTAGGAACATACTCGCTTATATCCAGTTCCGATTTATGCTCCGTGCCTTCTCGCCTTGAAAACAAGGTCCCCACCTCATGCCAGACCACTCTCGAGATATTTGTCTGCACCTCTCTTCGCATGAACCTCCTCTTGCTCGCCATGGCGTCCAGGTAGAGCAGTGGGAGTGGGAGCTTCTCCGGGGGGAGGAGGGAGAGGGTGCACAAATCCCACCGTAGGTGTCAGTGGGATCGGGGGGAGGTACTATGCAAGTCCTCGAGCACAATGCCAATGATGAGTCTCAACTTTGATACCAAGTTAGAATTGCATGCGAAAGCGTCTTAAGCAAAGATGTTTTATTAACAATGAACGAGTTTGATTCACAGGTGGGCTTATAAAGGATGGTTACGAGGGGGTGTTGATAATTTTCGAGAGAGGAAAAAACGAGAGAGAACTTATGTCACACTAGAACCTCTTACACAATAATGAATCAATGTTCAATACAAAAATGTTTAATTATGACCATATTATGATGTTTCGCAATAACCCTTCATATTATTAACAATAACATAAGCTAAGTGTTCGTAGATTATATGATAACTATCCTTATCCCGTAACACTCCCTCTTAAGCTTCACACACTAGGTTATGATCATCAAGGACAGGCGGCGAGCGTACTTTATCCTCGTGAACTCCACTCGCAACGTAAGCTTTTACGCTCCACTCTTTGGACTCGATTACGCCCAACTGCCGCTATCCCTCTATGCGCCATGGAGGTCTTGCTCCCTCATATGTGGCCTACGCCCAGCTTGGGCTCTTCACCATCTTGAACCTGCTGATCCTCGTGATGAAGACAAGAAGTGGGCTCAGCTATGAGTCTGTGAGCAAGGCACATAGGCAATTCAGCTCCACAAAGCAGACAGGAAGGCAGTGCAAGTCTAGAGCTAGGAAATGCCCTCTTCGGCCAGAAGATTGGGAAGATCGCCACTGTATGGGTGCCTTCGTGTGCATAAATGGCTATCGGATTGGTCTGAATATCAATCTCTGCTGGAGCAACCCCCAAGACAGAGTGGGAAATTCAAGAGAGGATTCGAAGCAGGAAGTGGAAAGGGAAGTGGATACGAAGACAACTCTCCTCAAGCCCTTGGCTGAAACAATTCAGCTTCTGGAGAAACTGAGGAGGTTGCGAGGAGACACCTAAACACAAAGCAATCATGTACGCGTTGAGCTTCATCCGCTTGTGTAGTGTCTGCATGAATGATTGACTAACTCTCGACTACCTTCTAACGAATTTACATAGCGGCGGTTGTTGTCCGGAGGAGGGGCGCCATACTTCGCCGATCGAAAGATTATGCTTTCACCCCCCACAACCTTGGTTGCAACCCAATGAGCACGTCCAGGATTATCCGAGGGTGGAGCGATTTTCTTGAATCAATATCGGGCGTGTCCAGTTGGCGACAAACAGGAGGCTTCCGACAACATGTCTATAAGGTATTGCCTCCGTCTCTTTCCTTTCTTCTACAGTCTGTGGGCTTAGAAGGCTTGTTAACTTAACACCAATTGTTGATGATGTGGCCGCAGGACGGGCTTGATCGAGCTTGAACTTTTGTAAAAGGTCTTGCATGTACTGGTATTGGTGGATTATGAGCAATCCTTTAGATCGATTTCGGACGAGTTGAATCCCTAGGCAGAATCTCAGTTCCCCTATGTCTTTCATCTCCTACTTGCTCTTGGCATCTTTTTTACGTTAGCTAACAGACTGTTGTCGTTTATGGCTAGGATCACATCATCAACGTATAAAGCTAAGATTACAAAACTTTGTCCTCGTGACAGCCTATACACATTACTATCCACTGCACTCTGCACAAAGAAGCAACTTAAAAGGTATAGATGCATATTCTGGTACCATACCCGACCACTCTGTTTCAAACCATAGATTGTTTTAAGTAGCTTGCATACTTTCGTAGGATGTTTCTTATCCTCATATCCTTATGGATGATACATATATAGATCTTCATCCAATGATCCATACAGGAAAGCAATGCATACGTCCATTTATTGAAGCTTAAGATCGAACTCAGCTGCCAGAGCCAATATCATTCGGATGGATTGCGCTCTCACGATAGGAGAGAATGTTTCTTGGTAGTCCAAACCCTCAACTTGTGTGAATCCCCTTGCGACTAACCGTGCCTTATAGGGGGCAATCTCGCCTTGAGCATTTAGTTTAGGCTTGAATACCCATTTGCCGGATATCGGTTTTCATCCAGGGGGAGGTTCAACAAGTTCCCAAGTCTTGTTTTTAACAAGCGAGTTGTATTCATCATCAACAGCTGCTTTCCATTTTTCACTATTTGGTCTTGTAAATGCTGCAATAAGTGACTGAGGCTCAAGATGCAAAATTAACCTACTCAGCATGTCTGGAAGTCAATCAACTCATAGCGAGGTTCTGTCCATGCTACAAGTGGTGGATGGTGGCGGGTTGACCGACGAACAGCATCTGGAGCAGGCTCAGAAACAACCTCGTCAGGGGGTTGAGGATCATCTATGGGAATTGGCTCATTGATAGGTGCTAGATCATCGACGGGCTCTGGGACAAGTGCTAGTACATGATCTGCAACTGTAGGTATCAATTCATTAACTTGTAAGGGGTCAGGAACTACAACTGAATCTGGATCAGCTGTCGGATCTACTGCAGGCAAATCATTTGGAAACTGACAATCAGAGGATTCAGGCTCATTGTCGACTCCCTCTGAAGGTAAACTATCCCCCTCTGTTTGCAAAGGGTTTGAAACGACAGACTTGGTGGGTTCCAGAAAAGTAACTGTTCGAGCTAAGATGGCTTGTAAGCCTTAGACAAGTTACTGTAACCGACAAAAATGAGGGAAGAGGCCCTAGAATCTAGTTTGCGACGCTTGGCATCAGGAATGTGTGCATAGGCCTGAGAGCCAAAGACACGAAAGTGAAGGAGGCTAGGTTTCCTATGCCAAAGGACCTCATAGGGAGTTCTGCGTAGGACAGAATTGGTGAATAGTCGATTTAAAATATAGGTTGCACAAACCACTGCTTCTGCCCAAAACTTTTGAGGTAAGCCAACCCAAATAAGCATACTGCGTGTCATAGACAGGAGTGTCTGATTCTTTCGTTCTGCAACCCCATTTTGCTGCAGAGTATAAGGGACAGTGAGTTGACGTTGAATGCCTTGTTCTTGCAGAAATAGATCAAAGGCATTATTAACAAATTCAGTGTCATTATCAGTACGTAGCAACTTAAGAAGGTAACTAGTTTGGCGCTATACATTCAGCAACCACTCTCGAAATAGCTCGAAAGTTTCATTCTTATGTTGCATAATATATGTCCAAGTGTATCTAGAATAATCGTCCGTGATGCAGAGATAGTAGCGAGCACCACCGATGGAAGGAACATGAATCTAACCGGAAATATCAGCATGACCCAGTTCAAGAGGTTGTGTGGCTCGATATGTTGCTGAAGACAGAAAGGGTTGTTTCTTCTGTTTCGCAAGGATACATGCTTCGCAGGAAGGTAGTTCCTTTACACAGCGAGGTAGTGATTCTAAGTGGCAATCTTGTAAAGACATATGAACCATCTTATTCCGATTAACATGCCCTAATCGTGCATGCCATAAGATGGCCTATTTCTGTGAGCCCATAGAAACAGCATTGATGGATTGTTTGTGTGTGTAGACATCAATCTTATAAAGGTCGTGATCAAGCAAACCCTTAAATACACAAGTTGTCGTGTCTTATCCGCACATGTAGATGCCGACAAAGGACAAAAGTCTACAACAGGTCTCGAGTAAAACAGGTCTGGGTTTTGGCCTCTCTGAATTGCTCGAGCTCTAAACAATGCTTCAGTCCTTCGGTGCAAGTTAGGCTGTTGTAATTGTACAGACTGATCTCGCCCGGAGTATTTGTCGGTGAACTTGCGTAGCCAATGATATGGATACTCTTGCTCATATAGATCTAGGACAGTATCTATAGGTAGAAACTGTTGTTGCCGTTGGAAGTGACCTCCATAGGCACCACAAAATTTCTTTGGATTAGCATTCTTCTTAGAGTATCCCGATCTCGGCATTGCTCAGGAGTGTATATAGAAATCGGAGCATGGCTCTGATACCACAATAATTTTTTAGAGAGGAAAAAACGAGAGAGAACTTATGTCACACACCATAAACTCTTACACAAGAATGAATCAATGTTCAATACAAAAATGTTTAATTATAGCCATATTATGACGTTTCGCAATAACCCTTCATATTACTAACTATAACATAACCTAAGTGTTTGTAGATTACATGATAACTACCCTTATCCCATAACAAGTGTGTCCCTTAACTAGCGTACTAGTTAATTAACTAACTACCAACTAGTTAAGTCTAGTTTGACTATTCCACATTGGGTTTGCTCTAGTCGACCTTGACCAACGCGGTCTGCACTATTTCTAACTCTCCCTCTCAGACACGTTGAGTTATTTGAGATTGTAGGCAATTGTAGTGTACACAGGGGTGCTAGTGAAGATGTAGAGATCACTTTGGGGCTGCACTCTGGCTACAACTTGCCTTGGCTGAGAGGAACGAAGATGAGAGCTTAACACCAACCATACACTCGTGTGGTCGGCTCGCGCTGCTCTCCAAGTTGAAGTTGCTTTTAACATACTACCATCACTGCACTTCCTCATCCACGTCATGGGCTTGAGGAGCTTCTCACAATGGTGGATGAAAGCTTCATACATAATGAGTCCCTAATCTGGCTTCTGCCCTCGCTTCACCTTCCACAAGAAATGTAGAAAGGTATTGCTGAAGTAGGAAGTGTGTTCATAATTTACAAGGCCCAAGACAATCCTTGCAAACAACCTCAACTTGAGGTCAGCCACCTTGTCCGTCCTCCATCCATTCTTGGTCTTGGCCTTCATGCCTCCCACCATAAGTGCTACAGCTTCATTGGGCAGGGGTGGTGTAGGGGACCGCTTTCCACCATTGGTTCTCTCGATGAGGGCTATTCCACTATCCTCACTGTTAGGTCGCCCATACACCTGCCTGATGCTACGCGCAGGTCCCGCATTCCATAGTCTTGAACAGTGGACATGGCTCTAATACCAGTTGTAACAGAAAAAAAAAGACAAGAGAAAAGACAAGAGAAAACCTTAGGACCGCCTCCTGGTGGCCTGGCTATGAGTCTTTATTCATTTAAATCCGCAATTTATGGAACCATGACAGCCATCATCAGTTGAAGCAACTAGCACTTTGGAAAATAAAGGGAAAATACCTAACACAAGCCTGCACACGAGAGCGAAGCCTACACGCGAGAGCGAAGCCTGCACGCGAGAGCGAAGCCTGTACGAAATAAATTGTGTATGTGTGCACTGCCGCGTGTAAACATGTATTTGTGGTGACCGTAACCCTAAAACCCCAAAGAACAAAATTTCTGCACGACACGATAGGAACACCAGGCCAAAAGTGTGTGATAGAAATTTTTTTGCCCGCATACAACCCTACCCAGGCTGATGTGGCGAGTATTATACGAAGGAATCTTGAAGATGTTTGAGTACGGTACAGCCAAAAAAAACATGTCACACACACGATGGCCCGTGACGAGAACGGTATTCCATACGGATACACCGCCATGGGACTGGGTACTTCGAGCAACTTGCTCCATGGAGTAAATTTTGCTCCATGAGTAATTTTATTCTATATAATAAACTTTGCTCCATGGAGTAAGCTTTATTCCATGGAGTAAGCTTTGTTTCATGGAGTAAATTTTATTCCATGAATAATTTTATTCTATATAATAAACTTTACTCCAAGGAGTAAACCAAGCTTCCATTCCTTTCTAGGTACCCCATTTAGGTCCCGCTTGTAGAGTAGGGCGCTTAACAACGACGTTCTTAAAGCATGTGTGGCCACTTGCATAACCACTAGCCTATCACGGAATTGTACATAACACACAGAGTTACATATGACACACCGAATTATGTAAAGAAAGAACCATGCCCACCACATTTCCGCAATCAGTGCATACGGCTGGCCCTTACGGCTTGTAACTTGGCTTTCTTCGTTTTCAGAAGAAGCTCGTTAGGCCTGCCTTTGATTTGTTCTAACATTATTCAGATGCCATTTATCCCCTACCAAAAAACTATGTACCCGCCCCTCCATGTTTGTCCACCAGCTCTGACCTGGCTGCTTCCATGCCCCGATTCCTATTCTCTTGGTCTGCATCTCCTGTGCCTGCTCCCACATCTGGGCACCACTGTATATGTTCGACATCAATACATATGCTGCAGCATCTTTCTGGTCCAGCTTCACTGCCTCATCAAAGGCATGGCATCCCACCTCAACGTTGCTCCACTTTCGGCAAGCGCCCAAAAGAGTGTGCCAAACTGAAGCATTAGGGGGAACAGACATTGTCCGGGCCAAAGCCAATGATTCGTGCACTAGGCCGGAACGACCAAGGAGATCCACCATGCATGCATAGTGCTCCACAGCGGGGGTGATGCCATAGTCCCTGCTCATAGCGTTGAAGTACTCTTGCCCCTTGTTCACTAGCCCAGCATGACTGCATACTGTTAGTACAGCGAGGAGGATGATGCTGTCTGGCTGTGTGCCATCCTCTCTCATTCTGACCACCAAGTCAAAGACTCGTTCACTGTTTCCTTCACGGGTGTATCCTGCAATCAATGCACTCCAGGTGATGACGTCTCTTTTGGGCAATGCGTCAAACACCTGCTGTGCATCAAGCATGCTCCCTGAATTTGCATACATGGTTATCAAACTGTTTCCTACAATCACGTCAGCTTGAAGGCCTTGATCTTGAATCTGTGCATGAAGCTGCCTTCCCACGTGGAGGGCTGCCACACCAGCACATGCCTGTAGGAGGCACACAAATGTCACAGAATCAGGTGCAGTCATGCCTTCCTCTTGCATTTCCCTATAAAGATGAAGGGCTTCCTGATCCATTCCCTGCTGTGAATATCCTGATACCATGGCATTCCATGTCACCACGTTTTTTTGACTCAGTCCATCAAACACACCCCGAGCATCCTCTACGCTGCCACACTTTGTGTACATGTTTACCAAACTGCTTCCTACAAACACGTCAGCTTGAAGTCCTTGTTCTCTAATATGGACATGAAGCTGCTTCCCCTTATCCAAGGCCAGGGAGCCGACACTTGCACATGCTTGCAGGAGGCACACAAAAGTTGCAGAATTGGGTTTCACACTGCCTTCTTTTTGCATAGCCTCGAAGAGATAAAGGGCTTCCTGCCCCATGGCCTGCTGGGAAAATCCTGCAAACATGGCATTCCATGTTACCACATCTTTTCGAGCAAGTGTGTCAAACACAATCCGAGCATCCTCTACGCTGCCACACCTTGCATACATGGCTATCAAACTGTTGGCCACAAAAGCATCAGCTTGTAGTCCCACTTCTCTAATTTTTACATGAAGCTGCCTTCCCTTCTCCAAAGCAGGGGTGCCCAAAATTGCACATGTCTGAAGAAGGCACACACATTTCTCAGAATCAAGTGCAATGATGCCCTCTTCCTGCATACTGTAGAGATGAAGAGCTTCCTCCCCCATGCCTTGCTGGACATATCCTGCTATCAGGGCACTCCATGTTACAGCATCTTTTCTAGAAAGTGCGTCAAACACACTCTGAGCATTGTGCAAGCTGCCACACTTTGCATACATGCTAACCAAACTGCTGGCTACAAAGTCATCAGCTTGAAGTCCTTGTTCTCTAATTTGTGCATGAAGCTGCTTCCCTTTCTCCAGAGCCGGGGTGCCCACGCTTGCACATGCCTGCAGGAGACACAGAAATGTCACAGAATCAAGCACAACAATGCCTTCTGCCCGCATAGCACTGTACAGACGCAGAGCTTCCTGTCCCCTGCCCTGCTGGGAATATCCTGCTATCATGGCACTCCATGTCACCACATCCCTGTGCACAATCCCATCAAACACTCTCTGAGCATCGTCCAAGCTGCCACACTTTGCATACATGTTTACCAAACTGCTAGCAACAAACACATCACCTTCATGTCCTTGTTCCCTAATTGTTGCATGAAGCTGTCTCCCTTTCTCCAGAGCCATGGCACCCACACTTGCACACGCCTGCAGGAGGCACAAAAATGTCACAGCATCAGGTAAGGTCATGCCTTCGTCTTGCATAGCCCCAAAAAGACTCAGTGCCTCCTGCCCCATACCCTGCTGGGAATATCCCGCAATCAGAGCGGTCCAAGTCACCACATTCTTCTTACTCAGTCTATCAAACACTCTTTGAGCGTCTCCCAAGCTGCCACACTTTGCATACATGCCCACCAGGGAATTACAAACAAATGAATCAGGCTCCACGCCACAGGCCAGCACATCAGCGTGCACCTGCTGCCCAGTTTCCAAGTCTCCTCCCCTACCACAAGCCTGAAGGGCTGCGACAAAAACATGCCCATCTGGCTTCACACTTGACATGCGCATACGACGGTACAGCGCTATGGCCTCCTTATCCCGCCCGTGTTTAACAAGTGCAGAAATGATAGCAGACCAGGTGAAGGCATCGGGGTTGGCCATGCCCACAAACACATCCATCGCTTCTTCCAACCTGGAATGAGAAACATACATCCGCATGATGTGATTGCACAAGAACGTATCCGACTGGTACCCCCCTTTCAGAATGACAGCATGCACACGGCGACCCAAAACCAGATCCCTCTCAACTGCACATTTTTTCAGGACAGCATAAAAAAGCGACTGAGAAACACGACAGTGTGTCCGCACCAGAAGGCCCAGAGCCTCGACAGCCTCCATGGGCTGCCCCTGCTCACATAGTTGCCTCACGGTCTCACCCATCACGCCCCTTTCGTATCCTGCAGGCCCGCAAGGGTCCCGACCATCCGGCAGGCTCCAGTGGGTCGTAGGTGCACGACCACCCATCTCCATATTCACAGCAGCCAGCCTCGCATCCACCCAACCTGGCTTACACGAGCTGCCAAGCCATTGAACCTCCTGGGCCCCCCATTGCCGTAAGTCAGGCGAAGGAGAGCTCCTCTTCTGCTGCACCACGCTGTGTGGTCCAGAAAAAACCGTCGCCTCAGCATTACCTGTCGCCCACCATCTCCAGCCATCCATTCTATGGAATGTGTTGCAAGGCGGACACCCGAGAGCCTAAACCAATTCGCAGTTCGAAGTCAGGCCCGCAGAGCCACGGGAAATGCAGCAAGCCAGGCAGCCATGATTGGAGCTTTCACCCATCACTATCAGCCCCAGACTGAGTTCTCATTGACCATAAATCATTTTCCCGGTCCTTTCATTCCACTGATCCGAGCTTGGTGAACTGTGCTATCTAAACTACATCCCTCCGGTTTGGATAAACTCGATGACTAAGTTTGAAGTTGCAACCGGACTTCCTCGATTATGCTTTTCACCCTCCGGAATGAACAATTGAACCGCTTGCCAATTACGTTTAAATGCTCATCTCTCCCGCTCATCAAGAACAGGAACTCGGGGTAGATGAACTTGTTGAACACTGCGGACGGTGAAAAGAGAGCCAGTGCCGGTGCCCTCCTATGGGTTGTTCCCCTTTGTCTCGGGGTAGATGGGATTTTCTCCAGGTTACCCAAAGGTCCTGTTGCGGGAAGGTTGGTCGCCGGGAAGGGCAGGCGCTGATACGATAGACCGCAGATGTCGAGATGCGAGATGTTTCGATGTCCGGCCGCAGATACTACCCAATGGTCTACAGCACGGCTCAACGAAACCCTTCAAATCCATGGACAAAGGGTGCCCCTTCCAACTTCCACGCTATGGCTTCCCTCACATGGCTGGTGCTGGTCGTGGTGGTGGCAATGCCGCTGATGGGAGGATCTGGGCCTGGTGTTGCCAGAGCACATCCCATCCACCCTGTATCTGCACTTGTTGGCCGGTTCGAGCATGGACTCCGGATGGACACTTCGTGGATACGGAGTACTGCAATCCGACTCTCTATCATCTTGGTACCCAGTTCCCGCTGTGGGCTAGCCGAACTGCCGGCAGTGCAGCACGCTGCAAGCTCGTCATGCAGCATGACTGCGATGCTGTCATCTACGACAGTGACACCCAGCAACCTCTGTGGGCATCCCAGACCTCTGGAGGCGGTGGTGGCTGCCAGCTTGTTGTCCGTGAAGATGGTAACGCGGTCATCTACAATATCCAAGGAGTCGCCATGTGGCTCACCGATGAGGTGCAATGAAGATGTGAAGATTATGCCATGTGATGAAGTAGAGCTGGGCAGATTATGCCATGTGATGAAGTAGAGCTGGGCAGATCATGTCTTGAAATAACGATGCTGGGAGAATTACTCTCCGAAAACACCCTGTGAGCACTGACTGTACGCAGCAATTATGACTTTTATGCCAGTGCTGTGGTTTTTTGAAAACAGTCCTGCCTCTCATGACCAACCAAAAAGCTATGGACAAGTCCGTCCTTGTCTGTCCACCAGCTCTGACCTGGCCGCTTCCACGCCCTGATTCTCTGTCTTCTCAATGAAATCTTCCCCGCCTGCTCCCACATCTGGGCACCGGCGTAGACGTTTGACATCAACAAATATGCTGAGGCGTCTTCCTTGTCTAGCTTCATTCCTTCATTGAAAACATGGTGTGCCACCTCCACATTGCTCCACGTTCGACAAGCACTCAATAGAGTGCTCCAAACTGCAGCATCAGGCAGTACAGGCATTGTGCTTACCAAATCTAGTGCCTCCTCCAGTAGCCCTGCACGACCCAGTAGATCCACCATACATTTGTAGTGGTCCTTAGTGGGGGTGATTCTGTACTGGCTGCTCATAGCGTCAAAGTACTGCCGCCCCTTTTCCACAAGGCCCGCATGACTGCAAACTGTGAGCACACTGAGAAGTGTGATGCCATCTGGCTGTACACCATCCTCTCTCATTCTCTGAACTAAGTCAAAGACCGTTTCACTGTCTCCTTGACAGGTGTAGCCTGCAATAAGCGCATTCCAGGCGACAACATCTCTCTCCGGCAACGCATACAATGACTGCCGTGCTTCAAGCATACTGCCACACTTTCCGTACATGTTAATCAAACTGTGTGCTACAAATACATCAGTTTCAAACCCTTGTTCTACAATCTGAGCATGTAGCTGCCTTCCAACACTGAGAGCTGCCACATTTGCACATGCCTGCAGGAGGCACACAAATGTTGTGGAATTGGGTGCAGTGAGGCCTTCTTCCTGCATAGCACTGTAGAGACGAAGGGCTTCCTGCCCCAAGCCCTGCTGGGCATATCCAGCTATCATGGCAGTCCAGGTTACCACATCTTTGTTACCAAGTCCATCAAACACTGTCCGAGCATCCTCCAAGCTGCCACACTTTGCATACATGTTCACCAAACTGCTGGCAACAAACACATCATCTTGCTGTCCTCTTCCTCTGATTTGTACATGAAGATGCTTCCCCGTCTCCAAGGCCAGGGCTCCCACACTGGCACATGCCTGCAGGAGGAACAGAAATGTTACATTACCCGGTACACTGATGCCTTCTTCTTGCATAACACTGTAGAGATTAAGGGCTACCTCCCCTTTTCCCTGCTGTGAATATCCTGCTATCATGGCAGTCCACGTCAGCACATCCTTGTGGTCGAGGCTGTCAAACACTATCCGAGCATCGTCCAAGCTGCCACACTTTGCATACATGTTCAGCAGACTGTTGGCCACTGACACATCAGCTTGGTGTCCTTGTTCTCTAAGTTCCACATGAAGATGCCTCCCCTTTTCCAAGGCTGAGGTGCCCACACTAGCACACGCCTGCAGGAGGCACACATATGTCACAGGATTGGGTGCAGCCATGCCTTCTTCTTGCATAGCACTGTAGAGACGAAGAGCTTCCTGCCCCATGCCCTGCTGCGAATATCCTGCTATCATGGCAGTCCATGCCACCTCATTTTTTTGACCAAGTCCATCAAACACTTTCTGAGCATCTTCCAAGCTCCCACACTTTACATACATGTTCACCAAACTGCTTGCTACAAACACATCACCTTGCTGTCCTATTTCTCTAATCTGCGTATGGAGATGCTTGCCCTTCTCCAACGCCGGGGTGCCCAAGGTTGCACATGCCTGCAGGATGCACACAAATGTCACAGAATCGGGCACAGCGATGCCTTCTTCTTCCATCGCACTGTAGAGATGAAGGGCTTCCTGGCCCATGCCCTGCTGAGAATATCCTGCTATCATGGCGGTCCACGTCACCACATCTTTGACAGCAAGTCCATTGAACACAGTTTGCGCATCTTCCAAGCTGCCACACTTTGCATACATGTTCACCAAACTGTTGGCTACAATCCCATCAGCTTGATGACCCAGTCCCCTAATTTGCATGTGAAGCTGCTTCCCCATCTCTAAAGCCAGGGAACCCACATTTGCACAAGCCTGCAGCAGGCACACAAAGGTCACCGGATTTGGCACCGTCATGCCTTCATCCTGCATCGCACTGTAAAGACGAAGGGCTTCCCACCCCATCGCCCGCTGGGAGTATCCTGCTATCATGGCAGTCCACGTCACCACATCTTTCTGACCAAGTCCATCAAACACAGTTTGCGCATCTTCCAAGCTGCCACACTTTGCATACATGCTCACCAAACTGTTGGCTACAACCAAATCAGCCTCATGTCCTTGTTCTCTAATTTGAGCATGAAGCTGCTTCCCCTTCTCCAGCGCTTGGGCCCCCACACTTGCACATCCGTGTAAGAGGCTGACAAATGTAACACGGCTGGGTACAGCCATGCCTCCCTCTTGCATAGCAGTGTAGAGACGAAGGGCTTCCAGCCCCCTGCCATGCTGAGCACACCCTGCAATCATGGCATTCCACGTTACAACATCTTTCTGACGAAGTCCCCCAAAAACAGCCTGAGCATGCTCCAACCTGCCACACTTCGCATACATGTCCACCAAGCAACTAGACAGGTACAAATTAGGTTCGATGCCGGAAGCCAACAGGTCAGCATGCACCTGCTGTCCAGATTTCAAGTCTGCGCCCCTTGCACAGGCCTGGAGGGCTGCCACAAACACATGCCCATCTGGGATTGCACCGGACATGCACATGGCATGGTAGAGCTGTATGGCCCGCTTATCTTGTCCACGTCTAACATGGGCAGAAATTATGGAAGACCACATGAAGGCATCTGGGTCAGCAACGGCATCAAACACATCCATTGCCTCTCGCAACCTGCCATGAGAAGCATACATCCGCAGGATGTGGTTGCACAGGAACGTGTCCGACTGGAATCCCCGCTTCACCGTGAGAGCATGGACCCGGCTGCCCTGGACGAGATCCCTCTCGGCCACACATTTCTTCAAAACGGTGTAAAAGAGGGATCTGGAAACAGAGCAGCAGTCGGTATGCAACAGAAGCTCCAAGGCATCCACAGCCTGAGTGATGCTCCCCTCCTGACACAGCTTGCTCACGGCTTCAACCGTTACCCTTCCGTTGTGCGCCAACGCTTCCTTCCCTGTTGAACTCAGGCAAGCGGAAGCTCTTCCTACAATACCCATTGACGCGCCAGCGATAGCCCGAACGAGCCCGCGCTGAGCGTGGCATGCGCGACACCATCTCACACTGCATCAATGTCCTGTGTGCCCCATTTGTTTCACAGGGAGCTCGAAACGGAAGCACTTGGACAGGGGCAATCGTCCTAGTTCAATGTTCTGTGTGCCCGATTTGTTTCACAGGAAGCTCGAAACGGAGGCACTTAGGCAGGGGCAATCGTCCTAGTTCGATGTCCTGTGAGCCCGGTTTGTTTCATACGAAGCTCGAAACGGAAGCACTTGGGCAGGGGCAATCGTCCTACTGCTTTGTCTTGCAACGCAGAATGCGCACCACTGTCCTCGACGATTTTTGTAGTCCGTGGCTAAATGGCGTTCAAGCATGGAAAGTTGAAAGCTTGACGCTAGTGACTAGTTACTACCTATTCCGTAACCGTCGAACCCGGGTCGCCTGGGTAAATGCCAGGGATCCTAACCAAGTGTTCCTTGAATTATTTTATGTCCTTCGTGGACATCACCACATGCACACACGTACGTCTCAACTAGAGAGACTAAAACATTGTGAGTTGAAAATGGAAGCAAGGCTAGAAGAAGGAAAAGGAGGCAAGAAGCTATAAAGAGTCCAACTAAGACTGCCGAAAATAGAGAAGCTCAGAGAGACATAGGCTAGTGAGCTTAGGTACATGAAAGGAAAAGAAACGACACAAAGAAAAACCAGCACATTCAAAAAGAAGAGTGTAACGAGCCCAAATAGGGGCATAAACAGGGCAAAAGAAGAGGAAGTGGGATTCGGATTCAATGTCAAAGGAGCAGAGCTTGCAAATATGAGCATCCCGAGGAAGCGCTGGATTAAGCCAGCAGTCAATCTCGATGAGGAGGTGATGGCAGCTGACACGAAATTGACCAATGAGTATGCGAATCGTGAAGAAGAGATGAGAATTGAGGTAACGTGGCAGGGTAAACCAGAGGGGGGATTGACACGAAAGCCATCCTTGTAGAAATGGAGCATGGGTGTTAGAGGAGGCGCAGATGAGAGGAGGGACCAAGTGAGATGGAGGTATGATAACTTAAGATCCCGCCGAATGAGGTGGTGTGGAAGAAGATCAGAAGGAGGAACGGGGAAATGGGGAGTAGGCCAAGCCGGGAGTTTAAAAGGGCCAAACCCAAACCTTTTAAGCTAAGCAGGAAACAAGATAGGCGAAAGAGGCCATCAAGTTCAAGGGAGAACACCTTGCTCGTTTTGATCCTCTATGTGGATGATATGCTAATTGCTGGGAACAGTGCTGATGAGATTTCAGCGTTGAAATCAAAGTTGAATGCTCACTTTGAAATGACAGACTTGGGAGAGGCGAGCCATATACTTGGCATGCGATTCGCTGAATGCATAAGCGCCCCGCTTTATTTGTCTCGCATTTTAATACATTAATGTGGTGCTTCAACGCTTCAACATGGAGAAGGAAACCATTGGGTACCCATTGCCTCCATATGTGAAACTTTCTGCCGGATTGCCCAAGCTCGAGGAGGACAAAGTGAAAATGGAGAAGGTCCCATACTCATCACCGTAGGGAGTTTGATGTATGCAATGATTGCTACACGCCCCGACATTGCCTTTGCAGGAGTGGTTAGTGTTTATGTCAAACCTCGCAAGAAGCATTGGGAGTGAAAAGGAGTTATGAGGTATCCGAATGGTACAAAAGCTTTGTGCATATGTTTTGGTAGTGAAGATGCATGTGGTTGGGTACATGATGCGATTATGCAGGGATATGGACAAAAGGAGGTCCACATCAAAGTTATTCACATCGGAGGGGCGCCTCATGGCGATCTCGTTTTTGCATTACGCTATCTACCATAGAGGCCGAGTATGTTGCAAAGAATCGAGGCTTGCAAGGAAGCCATATGGCTTGCCTGCTTAGTGGGAGACTTGGGGATCAAGGTTGAGTGCCGTTGCATTGTGATAGCCAGAGTGCTATCCAATTGGCAAAGAATCCAAAGTGTTTCATGCAAGACTAAACATGTGGATGTGAAGTATCACTCATTCGAGAGGTGTTGGACGACAAGAGGGTACAACTTGTCAAGGTTCACACCACAACCCCGCAGATATTCTTACCAAGGGACTCTACGGAGCAATTTGCACAAGCTCGGACAATCGATGGGCATGAGGTAGTCCATTCTTCACGAAGGTAAATTGGCCTTTAAGTGGGAGGTTGTAAGGGTATTAAAGCTCAATGTACTTAGACTAATACACTTAGTCTAAGTTAGGTGTATCATTAGTTTAGAAGCTAATCACTAGGAAGCTTCTTGTGCTCCTTCCTAGGGGCTTCTTGTGGAGCTTCCTAGAGTGCTGAGGGTATAATACCTCCAAGCCTCATCTCAATGTGAGAGTTACACTTGCCTCTCCTCTCCTCTCCTCTTTCCACCATCATGTGCCGCCACACGATCCTTCAACCGCATCGAAAGGTTTGGTTGTGTTGCGATGCTAGAATTTTCTACCGCAGGGTCGGCGCAGCTGGAATTGCGGTGATCCACATCGCGAGGGGCGCGAACGCAGAAAGCCGTGAGCGGGCGAGTGCCGCGAGCGCTGGCGCCAAGCCGCCAGCCGGACGCGGGCGCGCTGGCCGCGGCCGCAGGGCGCGGCCGCGAAGCCGGGCCAGCCGCGGGCGCGCGCGGCCAGCGCGCGCACAGGGAAGCGTGGCGCGATGCTGGCAGCCGCGGGCGCCGGCCACGGTGTGGCTGTGCCACGGCACGCCACAAGCGCGGCTGGGCCGCTGGGCGCGGCGGCGCTGTGGCGGGGCGGCCGCTGGGTGCGCAGGCGCCACGCGGGCGGCCGGGCCGGCGCAGAAGCCGCAGCGGCCCAGCCGTGCACGCATCGCGAGCGCAGCGCGGTGGTCACGCGGCGTAAAACCGCCAAAATATTCGCCGAATATCGGTGGAATAGCCAACAAAATACACGCCGTGACGCAAGATGCTTTTCTTTGACTTTTCCGACAAGGCGAGTTTTATCTCAGACGATTTTTGAATCATGATGTCTTCATCATCGAAAACGCTATGTTCAATATCGGTAGTTAGATGGTACTAACTTCCCGCTCGAAAGAACAAGTGTATAATGTTCTAGTGCGTAAAAAGCGATCAAGCCCATAAAGTTGTTAGGCGCCAAACCGTATAGTATGACATGTGATGAGTGGCGGACTGGATGAGCTTGCTAGATCTACTATCATGCTAACATTGTCAAAAACAGTACTTCAATGTGAAAGATAAGACCACAAGTTACGGATCGCGGGCGTGTCAGGACTGTATGAGAAGCAAAGTGCGGCTTCGTGTATTGGTTGAAACAAATGGTGGACTTGAAGATGAAGGAAGGGACGAGGATGTCCGATCATCCGAATGATTTCAATACCATTTTCAGCCAGCCTCATCTCAAGGTATCACATTCCCATTCCGTGAGAGCTATGTTTCGCTGGTCACATTACCGAGAGTTGGGACACCTTTCAGCCTGAGTAATTTCGCCTCGCTAGTGGTCTTACCATTGTAAATGTAGAAGGTAGCCGTTAACGAGGAGGTGAACAGAAAACATGGAACCTTCCAAAGGTTCCAAAGGTCTCATAGTGAGAGGGAGGTCCACGCAAGGGAAGCAACCGGATAAGCTTTTCTCAGCAAATCTCGTAGTCGTAATAAGAATGTGGAGTGTCACTATTGTCACAAAAGGGGTCACTTCAAAAGAGAGTGCGAGAAGTTCAAAAGGACCAAGGAAAAGAGAAGAAGCAGGACGACAAGAAGGCGACTTCTGTCAGGAAGAGTTAAACTCGTTGAGGACGAGATGTCCTTATCTCTTCTTACTTGAATGTCGCATAATTAATATGTGATAGTCATTTATTCGCAATTGGATAATTGATTCGTGCATCTTTCCATGTTACTCCTCATAGAGAGTGGTTTAGCACGATGATGCTACAAGGAAAGGATGCGTTAGGCTTGGAAATAACTACGCATGCGATCGCAGCGAGGTGATGTGTAGCTCAAGTTTGACAACAGATCTTCATTCATGCTGAAGGACGTTAGGCATGTTCAAGTTGACAAAGAGCATGATTAGCGCAGATGCTTGGATGATGCCGGGTTACCACCGGTTTGGGGATCACTCTTGGAAGATCTCCAAAGGTTCTCTTGTGTTAGCTCGTGGATCAAGTGTGGCACTTTGTACTCACTTCGTAAACACTGCCAAAGATCATGATCTCGTAACAGAAAGCAAACCCAAATGTTTCCTTGTGGCATGCTGCCAGGGACATATGTCCTAAGGGAATGAGTTAGAAATAAGTGCACGTTGGTTCCTGCATCAATTTGGTTACCTAGACCAGTGCTTAGTATAGGTAGTTAGCTAGGCTAGCGAAAGGACAGACCCCTTCGAGACCACCTATAAAAGCCCACCTATAATCATACTTGATTCACTGTTAATATAGCATCTTTGCTTAAGACGCTTCCGCATGCAATTCTAACTTGGTATCAAAGCCTCGGCTCCTACCATGGTCTCTAGGTTCAATGGCTAGACTTTGCACGTATCATTACCCAGGTGAGCCATGGATTTTTGAAGCTCCATTTGCTCGCTCATGGTTAGAAAAACTTGATACGTTGTTTTGGATAGCAGATTGGTTCTACCTGACCACAAAGAAGGCAGCTACGATGAGGTCCCCAAGCTTCCATGCGACTTAATGGAGCTTTCTCAAGCCTATGAATTTAGTTCTTCTATATTTATAGAAATTAAATTTTATTGTCTTCTATTTTAATAGAGGTTTAGAAAAGGAAGACATGTAGAAAAATGAAAAACCAATTTTCTATTTATTTTCTTGCCTCCTTTCCTATCTACATGCCCATGGGATTTGATTGGGTGTAAGTAGCCTGGTCCTTAAGATGGATAGAGGGGGAGGGGAAGCCTCAAAGGTTTTTCTCTCTTCTAACATCTATCCTATTGACCATCTTACATTCTCTAATCTCCTAGCCACTAATCTCAGCAAGCATGGCAAGGAATCGTCGCTCTCAGCCCCAAGCACGGCGCATTGGAGAGGATAGGGAGCGATCCCATGGGCGCACCAATCAACGCATAACAACTCGAGGTTTTGGCTTCACTCAAGCACCTCGCCACTACCGGATGTTCGGCGGGTGGGTGGATGCCCTCTTCCATACCTTGCAAGATCAAGGGTGGTCTCCGCCATCAGTTCCATCTTTTCGGTCGGCGTGAGGATCACTCGAGTGCGCAGACCGTCAAGAGGCACAAGAGCGATTGAGAAGATCGATTCTCTCAATCTCGGCCGATTCTAGCCAAAATTCATCACGGAGGTGCTTCTCAGGCGCCTTGATCGGCTCGAGCCCCCCTGCATCAGCCGTCCGGCCCGAATCGCGAAATTTTGTGGATTGGGCGGCGGCGATGAATTGATCGTCACGAATCTCGGCAATTTGACCGACGAGAGGCGAGATCTCACAGCCCCAGGCGCCCCATCTGGAGTCGCCATCGACAAGGGGCGCGCCCGGCGATCTCGGCCGTCCGCCATCCTCGCCGACCTCGGGTTGGTGCTCAGGAGGCGCGCGCGCGCGGAGCGCCAGCGGCCTTGGCGGTTCGCCGCGGTGATCGCCCGCCGAACGTTATCAACAAGTTGTGGGCGCCCGAGCAGGTGCCACCCGTTCGGTATTACACGCACCCGTTCGGAACGGCGTGCCCATTCATGACGGGTGTCACCCGTTACGTCGAGCAGGGCCCCTAATTCTTTTCTTCGCTCACATTAATTGTTTTTCGGGCTCTTTTCCAGAAATTAGTGGCGATTTTGGTGGCGATCCTTCTCAACTCGACGGCTCTTGGCTGTCACGAAGTGCCTCCTACACGATTTCAACAGGGACATCGTCAATACACCGCCGTCATATTGAGGAGGAACCAAGATCCGTCCTCTCCTTCGAGACTTTGGAAGCGCCTACAAGGAGTTCAAGTACAACGAGGCCCGCCGAGCCTCGCACCCGAACAACGCTCTCTCCATTATCAAAATCTTTGGCGATCGATCACCCACATCACTAATCTTGTGAATGTTCTTGCATTGTTGACGCATTGAGTCAAGCTTTGATAGAGTGCTCGAAAACAATTTTGGAGCCAGGATCCGGTACGTCGTTGTAGGTGGCTGGTGTGAGTGTGTTTGCTTTGAACTCTCCTGGAAAAATTTTTGCTCACACTACAGTTGTGTTTTTCTGAGCCTTGTGTCACAACACGCTGCTCGTTTACACAATTGTGGAGCCAAGGATTTGACCATGTCAGGAGGCACTCCACCACCACCGCCACCTCCGCCATCTCTGGCTCCTGTAATTAATGTTATGAACGTCTCCTGACTTCAAAGAGAGATAGGTTCAAGGACCAAATATGAGATTTTGGTCTCGGCGGATGAAAACTCTCAACACGCGATCTTCTCCCGTGGAGGTGTTTCCCCAAAGCCTACCGCACCTCGGTCGGCGATTGATGCGTGGCTCAAGTTGGATCGTCAAGCCATGCAAATGCTGGTTTCGCCTTGGCGAAACCACCTTGCATCACCGGATGCGACTACTTCAGCAGAGGCCAGGCGGATCAATGACATCTATCATCAGCGAATGTGATGACCTTGGTCACCGTCCGACAAGAGTTTTACACTCTTCGGATGCAACAAGGTGATAGTATTGCCCATCACGTGGTGTTCGGTACCTTGGGCACAATTGGCTGCACTTGGACTGACTACAATGTGATCTTTCGTCGACCGGCCTTCCGGCTGGTTATCGATCGTTTCTCTTCCCAAAACCGGTCGGTCCGGACTTCACAGCGATGGCGGCTGGTGGACAATCCACCTAAGCGTAGCCAGCTTCTTTGGCGCACTCCTTCGAGGAGGCATCCCGCTTCAACTCGGCACATCTAAACATGGTGGAGAGCGGTGATGTTTGTGACTCGAGGACGGTCACAAAATCAACAGAAGAGAGAATAACCCGACAACAACTCCGGCCCATCAAAGGCCTCCTTCACGCCTCTTCCCCTCCTCAAGCTGCAAAGCGTCAAGGGCGTGCAATTGGTGTCGATCACCCGGCCCTTTGGGGCCTTGAGTGCAGGAAGAAGCAGGCCGGTGAGAAAGCGTGAGATCAAGGCGCTAATCTGACTATTCTCCAAGGCCAAGAACCAAATCAAGAGATTGCTTTAGTGTGCTTGGTAACGAGTTGACCTCACAGTTTCTTTGGACTCATGCCCATATCTGCAGCTCAAGCACATGTTTACTTCCTACACGACAATGACACTCCACGTTTTGTCTTTGTTGGGCGATGACTCGGCCTTGCTATTGCTTTTGGAGTTGGTTGACATTCACCTTTGGAGGATGGTTCCTCCTTGTGCTAAATAGTGTGCTCCACGTCCGCGGATGGCTAAGAATTTGATTTCCGTGCCAACCGCTAGATGGAGCTTTTAATTGGAGTTTGGACGTGAGGATTGTTTTCTCTATCGTTCCTCTCAGCCAAGGCAAGTTGTAGCCAGAGGGCAGCCCCGCAATGATCTCTACATCTTCACTGGCACCCCTGTGTACACTACACTTGCTGCAGTGGTAGCATCTTCTAAGGTTGCCTCACCACCTGGGCTCCCTCCATCTGGGAATGCCCTACTTTGGCACTGTCGACTTGGGCACCTCAATCCTGCCAAGCTCCTTGCCATGACTCAGCAGGACTTGTATCGAGATAAGTTGCCCTCCTTGGCCAAGACACCACCTCTTTGTGAAGCGTGTGTGCTGCAAGCGAGCTCTCCTACTCTGGTCTTCACCTCATAGGGCTTCTCAGCCTTTGGAGTTAGTTCACGTAGACTTGTGTGGACCTCTCCCTATTACTTCTTTAGGCGGAGCACGCCATTTTATGACGATAGTGGATGATTATTCCCGCTACTCTTTTGCGTACCCGCTTCGTCTCAAGAGTGACTCCTTTGCTGTGTTCTCACCTTTTGTTTCTATGGCCGAGTTGCACACTGGATGCAAGCTGCGGTGCATCAGATCCGACAATGCGGGAGAACTCAACAACCATCAGTTCAAAGACTACTGTGAGGAGCGTGGGATCTTGAGACAATTCACTGTTCCCTACACTTCCGCTCAGAATGGCGTTGCTGAGAAGGCCAATGGCGATCTCATGGCCATGCGCGAGCTATGTTAGCCGGTCTAAACGCTTGCCTAAGTCTTTTTGAGGCGGTCTCTGACGGCATACATCAAAACAGTTCTTGACCAAGTTGTTGTTAGTACTCCTTTCGAGTCTCTTGGCATGGGTACAAGCCTTTGATCACCCATTTGCGCGTCTTTGGCTCTCCTGCTTATGCCTATGTCCTCTCGGCTCCGTGATAAGCTTTCTTCCCGAGCACGGAAGCTGGTGTTTGTGGGTTATGGTGAGGATCGCAAGGCGTACAAGTTGATTGATGTGGCTACTCGGACTCCTGTTTATGCTCGGTCTGTCACTTTCGTCGAGATTCTCTCCTCTGGTCCGCTTTTGGATGAGGATGATGATGCGACTTCTATCCCCAATAGTCCGCTCTCGGCCGTTTACATTCACTTTGATTTAAGCCCTTCGTCTTTTCTGCTGGTCTTCTGTCCTGCCATGGCTCCTTTACCTCAAGCGATTCGGTTCTTCCGGTTCACCTTTCGAGAGAATATGATCGGCCCATGGATGATGCAGACGGTGCCTCTGGATTTGGGGACATACATCTTTGGAGGCGGCCCAGACATTCCTTTACCTCCATCACCCCGAGACAAGTCGTTGTTCCACAGTAGGTACCCTACAGCGTCGGAGACTAGACACCTCTGGAATGAGAAGCCATTTGACTTGGAGTTCAATCAAGCTGGTTATCTTGATCTTGATCCGGCCGCCTATTCTCTTGCTATGAGTTACATTGTTTGAGGAGGAGATCCTCTCACACTTCAAGAAGCATATGCTAGACACGGTCTAAAGCGGCTGTTGACGATGAGTATAACTCTTTAGTCAAGAATAACACTTGGGCGTTAGTGGATCTACCCCGGGAAGGACTCATCAAGTGCAAGTGGGTACTCAAAACCAAGTTTCAAGAGGTTGAGCCCCATCGTTATAAAGCGAGGCTAGTGGCCAGGGCTATAGTCGAGAAGAGAGTCGACTATCAAGGCGATCAAGTCTACTCACACAGTCGTCAAAGCACCCGATAAGGATGCTCCTTGCTTTATGTCTTGAACTTAACTTGGACATCTATCGGACGCGTTTATCGACTTTCCTCTATGGTCACTTGGAAGAAGAGATCTACATGGATCAACAGGATTATGAGGATAAGAGATTCCGCACAAGGTGTGTAAACTCCTTCGTTCTATTTATGGGCTCAAACAAAGTCCTCATTTGGTACAGAGAATTGACTCTTATCTTAAGAAGATTGGCTTCGTGCCGAAGCGATACTAACTATGTGCTACAAAGGACAGCTCACTTGTTTTGATAGCGTTATCGTGGATGACTTAGTTATCCCGGTAACAATGTGGAGTTGGTTAACGGATCAATCTCGATCTCAAGGAGTTTGAAATGAAAGATCGGGTCAAGTTAAATACATTCTTGGAATGCGTACACAAAGAGAGTCCACTTTGGAGCAATCTACCTTCATCAAGGTCGATATGTGGCAGGATGCTCAAGAGGTTCAACTTGGAGAATGCACGCGGCGGCTACCACTCCAGTCTTTGTTGGTGTTAAGCTCTCCTCATCTTCTTGTCCACAGTCGGCGAAGAAAAATGGAGAGTGTACCTTATCGTATGGCGGTTGGCACTCTCATGTTTCTTAGCCAGACAAGACCGGACATATCTAATCATGTTAATGCGTTGCCCAATTCTCACGAGAACCGGAAGGGATCAACTGGGTAGCACTTAAAAGAATTATGCGGTACCTCAAGGGTACTTCTAACTATGGTCTGCTACAAGCCTAGTGGCAAAAGGAGTCTACAATTGACTTGCTATGTCGATCACAGTTGGGCTTCCGATCAGACACGAAAGAGTCTATCGGCTTATTGCTTCCTCATGGCTCCTTTGTTGTAAATTGGTCTTGTGAAACAAGCCTCAATATCTTTATCTTCCACGGTCGAATTACCTCTCTGAAGCCACTAAGGAGGCAGTGGGAAAGGAAGTTGTCACGAGACTTGGGTATGCAACAAGCGGGACCTCGGCTTATTGCGTGATAATATCGTACCATACAGTTTCTAACCACATGTTTCACGCCCGCTAAGCACATTGAGATTCAACATCATTATGTTAGAGATCTTCTGAGAGGGGCTTAGTGAAGATCTATGTGTCAACAGGATGATAATCTGACGATGTTACGTGAAGTCTGCCCAAGTTTAAACACTTGTTTCCCAGAGAAGGGCTTGGACTTGTAGATTGTAGTAGCTATGTGAGCTAGACAAATCACTCATTTGGTGAGGCTTTCCATGTTTGTTCCATCATCTACGAAGATAACTTAAGTTGAAGACTTGCTTCTCTGGTCATGGGGTGCTCTCTGCGTGAGTTCTTTGTCGACGAGACTCGGCGTCGGCCGGGAGCGACTAGAAGATGTGACACCGAGCCGAAGATGGTAGCCGATGGCGGTTTCTTTTAGTAGTGATCTCCTTTCTTGAGCTCTCGGGCGGCAACATGTCTGAGAGGGAGAGTTAGAAATAATAGCAGACCACGTTGGTTCTGTACCAATTTGGTTAGTCAGCTAGACCTAGCAGTTAGTATAGGTAGTTAGCTAGGCTAGCGAAAGGACACACCCTTCGAGACCACCTATAAAAGCCCACCTATGATCACACTTGATTCACTGTTAATATAGCATCTTTGCTTAAGACGCTTCCGCATGCAATTCTAACTGAATGAAGGTTTTATCTCGCCCGTTATATCCTCGTCTTAACTTCTGCAGTCTCTCAATGTGTGACGCTTATATAACAGCATAATCATCACATCGAACAAGAGAGGTAAAGGTAGGAGTAAACCTCTTGAGTTGGTTCACAGCCGATGTATGTGGACCTATGCCTCTGCAATTAAGGCCTCCTATTTTGTCACTTCATCGATGATTTCTCACGAAGGTGTGGGTTTATCCTTTGAGGAAAGGATGAAGTTCGGCCAGTGTTTTAAATTTGTCACCCTTGTAGAGAATCGCATCCGTACCGATTGAAGTGTCTGAGACGGATAACGGTGGAGAGTATGTTTCAAAGCTTTGGGGCCATTCATGATTCCAAAGGGAATCAAGAGAATTAATCAAGGCCAGATACTCCTCCACAAAATGGTGTGGGCCGAGCGGATGAAACGTAACCATTCGAGGAGAGGATCGTGGTTGTTGTCAAACTCTGGATTGCCTAATGGGTTTTGGACAAAGGTGGGAAATGGGGAGTAGGTCAAGCCGGGAGTTTAAAAGGGCCAAACCCAAACCTTTTAAGCTAAGCAGCGGGTTGAGAGAGCTAGCATAAGGAAGCTTGAGAATGAGTATTGAGCCAAAGGGAGCGGAAAGACCTGTACGCAAGGAGATGGTAAGGGGGAGGGCTAGGGTTAGCCATGTCAAGAAGGTGGAGGTGGTAAAGGAAACAGGATAGGCGAAAGAGGCCATCAAGTTCAAGGGAGAAGGCAGCGAATTCAGAAAGGAGGATAGGTAAGGGAGTGGAACGCTTACAAGCAATGTCCATACAAAGTTGAGGGAATGACCACTGTGTTGAAAAGCCACAGTCGGAGGTAGATATCATGAATATGCATCCGGTATAAGGCTTGGCGCAAAACACCAATAGAACCCAACCACTTGATGATACGGGAGGAGGCAGAAAAAGTCCAATTGAACTTGGGGCCAAAAAACGTGACACCGAGGTATGTATAGGAGCGGACCAACTCCACCTCCTTACCATCATAATAGAACATGCAATCCCCCCTGTAATTCTTAAAGTTGAAAGCATAATCTTGGTCTTGCGCAGATTGACATTGAGACCCTTAGCTTTGCAAAAATTAGCAAGCACGTGAAGTTGCTGCTGTAGGCCCTCCGGAGAATGCGAGAGAAGCACAATATCATTTGCATATAAAAGGATAGGAATACTCTTGAGGAACAGACGAGCACCAGGATCATCAAAAGTCATAAGCCACTCCTCCAACTCGTCAATATACAACCTGAAAAGATTGGGGGACAAAGGATCACCCTCACGAACACCAAGCTGAATGGGATTGTTGTTGTCCTCTTGTTGCTGGTGCTATTGCAAAGGCTGTTGTTGTTGCCAGTAAGGTCTTGTTGTCTGCCGATGACTACCTGCTGCTCTTCATGTTTGTAGGTGCCAACATACAGGCAGGGAGGTTGATGTATAGTGGAGGGCAACAGGCCTATGATGA